>NCQV01002603.1:0-10243 GCA_002740545.1 Lophocereus schottii | reverse complement strand
TAACTATACGAGTTAAGTTATTATCAATGTGCCTATGTGAGCGATAATTTTATTAAAAAGAATTATTGTTACTATTATTGATTTTAAAGTCAATTCGTGCTATTTGTGCCTTTAGATTATATCGACAGTTTAATTTAGTCGTTATTCGATTAATTTAGTCGTTTCCCGAATACGATTAGGTTGTCAACCTTAAAATTAGTTTCGAGGTTTAATAAATCGAACTTTGAGGTATTTGGGATCGAATAATCGACGAGCGATTGTAGTAACGATTGGGCTTAGGATAGGAGGTTGCGAGATTAAACTAGCTATTTTAGTTGACTGAGCTATTGACCAAAAAAAACAAAAAAAACGGAGAACAATGGGGCCACAGGCCCCCTTTCTTTCAAGAAAACCGCAAGCAGAAGGGGGGGTTCTGGCCCTCATGATTCCCCTCCCCAGTAACCCAAACCCTGGGAGAGAGAGGAAGAGAGAGAGAGGGGGATACCGACGGACGGCGAGCTGGAGGCCGGGGACGGCGCGCGGCATGCCAACAAGTCAAGCGCCGATCGACCCCTGCAACCCCACGACAGAAAGAAAGAGAGAGATGGAGCTAGAGTGAGAAAGAGCTGAGGGGTTCGAGGAACCGCGATCCATGCTGGCGACTGTCGCAGCCGAGCCTGGCGACCAAGCGGCGGCTGAGCCCGAGTCCAGCAACCACTGGTAGCAGCATCCATAAAAGGGCTAAAATGGTGGGGTTGCTTTGGGTATGAGCGTAGCAGTAGAGAGGGATGAAATTCGGGTCCTTAAGCGTCTAAATTCACCCCAAAAGCCCCAAAATTGGGTCCTCTAGCTTGGAGTCAAGATGGGTGTTTCTCGCCTCCTAAGTATTAGTAGTTTCGAAATCGATTTAAGCTTTAAGTTGCGATACATGTTACTTTAGTTACTTCATGCCTGAAAGTTTAGTTCGAAATGAGTTATGTATGTTTAGAATCGATTGAAGCGAATTCAGTTTGATTCGATACATGTTAATCTAGTCATTTTATGCTTGGAGGCGAATTCGAAATAACCTAGAAATGCTTGGACGCATCGATATATGTTGGTTAGTAATCTATGCCTATAAGTGGCTTAAAATGATACATGAACACCTTAAATCGATGCTTATTTAATTAGTTAATTTATGCTTGAATTGTAACTTCGATATGACAAATGAACGCCTAAAAACGTATTATGTCTAAATGACTTAAATAGGTTTGAATAGTAACTTTGATTTGATAAAGGAATGCTTAGAATTGTATTATGCTTAAATAGCTTAATTAGGCTTGAAATGTAACTTCGAAATAATGAATGAACTCCTTGAATCGATACTTACCTATTTAGTTGAATTATGCTTATGAAATAGCGTTGGAAATAACATTTGAATGATGAAGTGAGCATGTTTACCCCTTAATTGCAACGTATGAATGTTTGATTAGTTCATGTTTATAAGTAACCCTTGAATGACAAGCATTCTTTAAATCGATGCATATCAAGCTAGCTAATTCATGCTTAAGAGTACCCTTTGAAACGACCTGAGAACATTTTAAGCCAATGCATGACTAGTCGGATGGTTATGCTTCGAAAATGGCATGTTAGTTGGTTAGTTATGCGTTGAAATGACATGAACTTGGTGTGCTTACCTTCTATCCGCAAGTTATGAATGTAGGCTAAGTTTCATGCTCGTGAGTTTATTTCAGTTAGTTAAGTTCTTATTTCACGTTAATGCAATATATACATATATATTTATGCTTATGTATGCAGTAACGAGCTGTTGGACGGTTGCTGCTTGCTTGGTAAGTTATACGTAGCTACTTCATAAGACCTTTATGATAATAAGTTATGAGTATAGAATTGAAAACCGAGATGGTAGTTGGATGGTTTGAGGTAGAACTATGAGTGGTTCGAGGTTCTTTGTGGTATGGTGCTTGTGAGGAGGGAGCCTGGGTTGTGAATTAACCGCAATCGTGTGGATTGCAAGGCCATGTGTGGCTCATTGTGCTGAATTAATTATAAAGTGCTTGGATGTGATACATGTGGACCCCCTTCTCTTGCATGTCCTCAAGTTACCTTATGTGCATAAGGGTGAGTTTTCCAAAGAAAGGATTTCATGTTTTGAAATGATAGCAGCCATAAGTATTAGTGCATGATGGCATATTTTGACTAAATGAATATAGTTTTGGGAGTGAACCTGCTTGAATGGGACAATCCCTAAAGAGTTTTACAAAGGCGTGAGTTGCATGATAAAGGATTTCGCTGTGAGAGGCAGCAAACTTATTAGTTGTTATGACCTGTTTAAATGGCCAAGATAAGTGCTTGTGGACAATAGATATGAGTGAACCTCCCTGAACGGGGGAAACCTTAGCTTGGGAGTAATCTCTAGAGACCCTGATGAGGGTTAAGGTCCAACGTTAGTTGCCATCCCGAGAGTAAGAGCTTACTGTGAGTTAATCTCACTGGGATTGAGTGTAGATCTCTCCCAACCAGCACTTTATGATAATATTATGCTCAATTTAGTTTCTTACTAATAAGAAAAGCAGTTGGTGTTTCGCCCTTTTAAGTATTTCAGAAAGAAAGTTTTTAAGGGTCATTATGAGACCAAGGTGAAAGAGATTCTTTTAAAAGAATATGAGCCTCAAGAGGCTACGAGAAGAGTTATTATGAGCCTCAAGAGGCTAAATGAAGTGTTTTCAGTAAAAAGAAAGAAAGCTTCCTCTGTATGACATGTGCATGTTCTAAGTGTAACTTTTAAATGAGATGCTCAGTAAGATACGAATATGAAAAAAAGTCTTATGAGTATATTTCATGCATACCCTATGAATGAGATTTGATTGAGACTTGAAATGTGTACGTCTTATGCATATCATATGAATGAAATGCCAAGAAAAGTAAGATTATAAAAAGAGATAACCTTATGTGCACATCATGTTAATAGGGTTTCATGCATAGTTCGAATAGAATGCTAAGAAGTTATGTTTATGAAAAAGAAAGTCTCTGTGCTTAGCCTCGTCACTTGTTTAAGTATTTGACTGCTTGTTAGTAAAGAAGTTTCATCATTTAGAGACCTAGAAATGTGGTTGAGTGCTTAAAGTGAAGTTTATGGTTAGTGATGTTTCCATAAGAATTTTATGAATGCCTAATATGATAGTAAAGTATGGATACGTGATATGTGACTAGTAAAGATATTATTGCCTGTAACGGTTTTGGTTTTAAGGGGGAGCTAGGGGACACTCACTGAGCGTGTGGTTGCTCATCCCATTACTCTTTCCCTGTTTCCCAAGTTTTTCTTGTGACAGGTGAAAGTCAAGCCACTTATGCGGAGTGAAGTTTACCCCTGGTTGGAAACGAGTTATGTGTGCCATATAGAAGTAGGTTCACGAGATTAACGATGTAATATAAGGTATTCCTAGTTTGTAATTGTTGTAAACTAAGTTTTCTAGCTCATATGATGTATATTATTTATGAGTCGCTCTCAATGGCCGTACGAGCCAACCATCTAATTAGTTAGATGTCTTCTTAGTCAAAGTTAGTTATATTTTGGGATGTAAACGCCAATACTCCGATTGTGTGAACCGTTGAGTTGTATCTTTCATTTTTTCTGTATTAATGAACTATTCTATTTGGTGTACTCTGAGTGGGTAGCTCGTTGAGTTATGAACTCCGGTGTGTGGCCGTTGAACTATGTCTAAATGTTTTACGCTTTCGTTGATTTACAGGGACTTATTGTGAGGCTTTTAGCATGAAAACGGTTAGCTTTTAGGGGAAATTCTATTCGTTTCGTCCCATAATTTAAATAGAAAGTTAAGAGAATGTAACGCTTCCAGCCCTAGGGGCTGGGGGTGTTACAATTGATGGTATCAGAGCATCGTCCTACGACCATAGGCCACGACCTAAGTCTTGCATCTCATATAGGTGCCTAGGAAGACTCTGTGGTTATGTGACGCATGCCTGCTTTGTGTGCAAGTGTACTTTATAATATGGCCATCTTCGGCGTATGTGAGGCTCGAGTAGGCCGATTAAGTGAAAGTGGTGAGATGGGCATAAGTATAGGAGTCAGATAGCTCCCCACATCGAGGTGAAGTTGTGGGTGTTCCATTGGTATAATATGTTCCTAATGTGCTAATTGACTTCATTGATTGAACTTTATGCGGTCTGGTTAAGCCGATCGAATGAAATATGAGTCATGTGCTGGGAAGTGAGTCCAATTCACTTATATCATGTGAGCTAAGTGATGTTTTGAATGATACATGTTTTCTTCGTGCATTCAGATATGACAATTAATAGTTAAAGCACGTCAATTTAGACTCGAGCGATTGAAAATCCTTTTTTAAGCTCGCCTTTACCCCTAAATTACGATTTACTCCTTAGGTCCCATAATGGAGTGACCAAACGAACTCAAAGGTTGGTAGAAAAGAAGTTCAAAACAGATTAGCAATTTTTCACCTTTGAAATCCGATGTTTCGAAATGTTAATGTCTTTTCGCTATCAAGTTAACTTTTACTTTACACTCTTTAGCTATAATGAATGAGCTTAGGTTTCCAAGTACATGCCATTGTACTATACGTGTCAAGATCGGTTGCTATAATTGATAATCCTACTAAATGATATCTTTCCTTTTCTTTGAATTCTAAATTCCCTAAGTGTATTAGGGGCTACTTTTGTATGCATGCTTGAAAGACAATGTGCTAGTGGTATGACCTCATTGAGCATTGCATAGGTGTACCTATCGTTCTCCTTCTTTGCCATTGTTGCCTAAATAGTGCATTACTTGCTTTCCATTATACAAATTGTCATTCGGGAATGCGGTGACTATGTTTTAGTTAGAATGAGCCCTGATAGACCTAGAAAGCGAAAGGGAGGAAGAACCTAGCAGACTTTGAAATTGTACATGGTAAATAATTCCTACTAATGTAGGCGACCTATAGTAAGATTCCTATGATCACCCTTGAGGCAAGTGTACCTCATAAGACTTTAACACGTACCTATAAGGCCATCGATGTGTTTGTGATCAAATGCCAACAAAGTGAGTTTTTATAATTACTTGGCTGGAATTTGATTAAACATGTAACTGTATTCATTAGAACTCGATACTGTTTTCTCGTGTTATAATTGGACTGGATGAACTCGATGTATGTAATGCGTGATTAGATGACAATAGAGCTACGTTTACATGAACCACATCTGTAGAAATGTGTATCTCATGTGTAAGAAAGTAGCATAGTAGAGCACTCAGGGTCATGTCATCATATATATTGACGCTCACATCCATTATGCATGGTTATTCAAGTGTCTTGTGAATGATTAGCTTAGTAAGTGCATACCTTGGTGTTTGCTTGACTTAAGTTGGCTTNGCGCATGGCTTGATTAGCCAATAATTTAAGTTTTGTAAATAAGGGCGTGACATGACCTCTGACACGTTATCTACATTCCGTGAATTCTATGATTTTATATTATACCTGACTAACTTCATACACACATATGTAGAACATGATGAGGCGACCTTAGAAGCCTGCACTCACATATTTTTGCAATGAATCAAACATTAAAGCTATTGGATGAGCAGAACCCTTCATTTGTATGAATCTATGACTTAAGAGACAATCAGTTCCAAGTAGAGACCTTAGGGAAAGTCTCCCCACCATCAAAACCTTCGACTTACATTATGCCATAGCATTTCCATCTCAAAATTATTCTTATCGACATGATATGCTAGTTTATGTTGATTTGTGATTTTTGATCTTTAGTGCACTGTTGTTAACCCCTATGTGATGTCAATGTGAATTCAAGTGTTACTCCAAGTTCTTTCATTGTCCCAGTGATGTAATTTGATGTCTCTGCTATCCTATTGTTATGTGGTAACTTCTCGTAAGTGATTTAACCTTAGATTGACCTAATATCTTCATGTTTTAAAGCGAACTGATTAAGTTATCCCCTTCATATGACCTTGACATGTCCTATCGATGTTATGATGAATGTAAAGCCCATAAGTTAGCTGGACTTGATGTAAGAGCATAGGAATATCAATCATACATGTTTTCATTTTGTGAATTGCGTGCTATATGTATATGTGAATTGCGTGCTATATGTATATCAACCGGTTTCATATTACCTCCAATTCCTAAACTCGAGAATGCTGAATTGGTGATACTATGCTATACTATGTCATGCTATTATACTTAAATAATGCTATGTGACGCTATTATGATTAAATGGTACTATGTGGTGCTATGTGTCATTTTTGATATTCTAAATGTGTTATAGAAGTCTCCATGTTAATCATTGGGGTCCCAAAAGTGACTTGAATTCATGTTTTAGAATGAAACTGCTAGTGTAGTCATTATCTCGATTGTTACGCCTTTCGATGACCACTTATAGATGCATATGCATAGAATTACTGCTTGTCGTGCAAACTGAGTGTAGATTATCGAAAATCTTTGTTCATTTTGCAAAGCGAACTCGATATGGTTTTCCACGCCAACTCATTTGCCCCTTTTCAATGCGATTTGTCCTCGGCGCCTAAATGGAGTGAGTAGATGCTTAAAGAGGATTGGCAAGGAGAAGACTGGATACCATAAGCCATTTTCTTTTGATTTAAAAGAAGTAGTGATTGCATAACAAAACCTTTTGGAAACTTACTGCGTAGATCATGGTTTGTGTGCGTACCTTCTAGGAAAGACCGAACTTAGGTTTAGAATTTCAAGGACGAAATTCTTTTAAGGGGGGAAGAGCGTAAGACCTGCCTCCTTTATTTTTAAGTTAACCTGGCTAGTTTACCTTCTACGTTCGAAAATCGTATTTTTAGTAACTATACGAGTTAAATTATTATCGATGTGCCTATGTGAGCGATTTTATTAAAAAAAAATTATTATTATTGTTGATTTTAAAGTTAATTCATGCTATTGGTGCCTTTAAATTATATTGATAGTTTAATTTAGTCGTTATTCGATTTATTTAATCGTTTCCCGAATACGATTAGGTTGTCAACCTTAGAATTAGTTTCGAGGTTTAATAAATCAAACTTTGACGTATTTGGGATCGAATAATCGACGAGCAATTGTAGTAACGATTGGGGTTAGGATAGGAGGTTGCGAGATTGGATTAGCGATTTTAGTTGACTAAGCTAGTGACCAAAAGAAACAAAAAAAAGGGAGAACAAAGGGGCCAAAGGCCTCCTCTCTTTCAAGAAAACCACGAGCAGAAGGGAGGCTTCTGGCCCTCACGATTCCCCTCCCCAGTAACCCAAACCCTGGGAGAGAAAGGAAGAGAGAGGGGGAGACCGACGGACGGTGAGCTGGGGACCGGGGACGGCGCCGGCGTACCGGCAAGTTAGGCATAGACCGACCCCCGCACCTCCGCGACAGAGAGAAAGAGAGAGATGGAGTGAGAGTGAGAAGGAGCTTAGGGGTTCGAGGAACTACGACCCACGCCGACGACCGTCGCAGTCAAGGCCGGCAACCAGGCGGCGGTTGAGGCTGAGTTCGGCAACCACTAGTAGCAGCATCCATAAAAGGGGCAAAACGGTGGGGTTGCCTCGGGCATGAGCATAGCAATAGAGAGGGGCGAAATTCGGGTCCTTAAGCGTTGAAATTCAGCCCAAAAGCCCCAAAATTGGGTCCTCTAACTTGGAGTCCGGGTGGATGTTTCATGCCTCCTAAGTATTAGTAGTTTTGAAATTGTTTTAAGCTTTATGTTGTGATACATGTTAGTTTAGTTACTTCATGCCTGAAAGTTTAGTTCAAAATGAGTTATGTATGTTCAGAATCGATTCAAGCGTATTCAATTTGATTCGATGCATGTTAATCTAGTCATTTTATGCTCGGAAGTGAATTCGAAATAACCTAGAAATGCTTCGATGCAGAGATATATGTTGGTTAGCAATCTATGCCTATAAGTGGCTTAAAATGATCTTAAATCGTTGCTTATTTAATTAGTTAATTTATGGTTGAATTATGACTTCGATATGGCAAATGAATGCCTAGAAACGTATTATGTCTAAATGACTTAAATGTGTTCAAATAGTAACTTCGATATGATGAAGGAATGCTTGGAAACGTATTATGCTTAAATAGCTTAATTAGGCTTGAAATGTAACTTCGAAATAATGAATGAATGCCTCGAATCGATACTTGCCTATTTAGTTCAATTATACTTATGAAACAACTCTGGAAATAACATTCGAATAACGAAGTGAGCATTTTTACCCCTTAACTGCAATGTATGAATGTTTGATTAGTTCATGTTTATAAGTAACCCTTGAATGACAAGCATTCTTTAAATCGACGCATATCGAGCTAGCTAATTCATGCTTAAGAGTACCTTTGAAATGATCTAAGAACATTTTAAGCCAGTACATGACTCGCCGAATGGTTATGCTTTGAAAATGCCATGTTAGTTGGTTAGCTATGTGTTGAAATGACATGAACTTGGTATGCTTACCTTCTATTTGCAAGTTATGAATGTAGGCTAAGTTTCATGCGTCGTGAGTTTATTTCAGTTAGTTAAGTTCTTATATCAAGTTAATGCAATATATACATATATATTTATACTTATGCATGCGGTAACGAGCTGTTGGACGGTTGTTGCTCACTCGGTAAGTCATACGTAGCTATTTCATAAATCTTATGGTTTGAGGCAGAACTATGAGTGCTTCGAGCCTTTTTATGGTACGTTGCTTGTGAGGAGGGAGCCTGGGTTATGAATTGATCGCAATCGTGTGGATTGCGAGGCCATGTGTGGCTCATTGCGCTGAATTTATTATGAAGTGCTTGAATGTGATACACGTGGACCCCCTTCCCTTCCATGTCCTCAAGTTACGTTATGTGCATAAGGGTAAGTTTTTCAAAGAAAGGATTTCATATGTTAAAATGATAGTAGCCATAAATATTAGTCCATGATGGTATATTTTGGCTAAATGAATGCAGTTTTAGGGGTGAACCTACTTGAACGGTGGAATCCCTAAAGAGTTTTATAAAGGCATGAGTTGCATGATAAAGGATTTCGCTGTGAGAGGCAACAAACTTATTAGTTATTATAACCAGTTTAAATAGCTAAGATAAGTGCTTAGGGACAATAGATGAGAGTGAACCCACTTGAACAGGGAATCCTTAGCCTAGGGAGTAATCCTTAGAGACCCTGACGAGGGTTAAGGTCTAAAGTTAGTGGCCATCCCAAGAGTAAGAGCTTAGTGTGAGTTAACCTCACTGGGATTGAGTGTAGATATCTCCCAACCAGCACTTTATGATAATCTTATGCCCAGAGTAGTTTCTTATTAAATAAGAAAAGCAGCTGGCGTTTCACCTTTTTAAGTATTTCAGAAAGAAAGTTTTTAATGGTCATTGTGAGACTAAGATGAAAGAGATTCTTTTAAAAAAATATGACCCTCAAGAGGCTAAGAGAAGAGTCGTTATGAGCCTCAAGAGGTTAAATGAAGTGTTTTCAGTAAAAAGAAAGAAAGCTTCCTGTGTATGACATGTGCATGTTCTAAGTGTAACTTTTGAATGAGATGCTCAGTAAGAAATGAGTATATTTCATGCATACCCTATGAATGAGATTTGATTGACACTTGAAATGTGTATGTCTTATGCATATCACATGAATGAAATGCCAAGAAAAGTAAGATTATAAAAAGAGATAACGTTATGTGCACATCATGTGAATAGGGTTTCATGCATAGTTCGAATAGAATGGTAAGAAGTTATGTTTAAGAAAAATAAAATCTCTGTGCTTAGCCTCGTCACTTGTTTAAGTGTTTGACTACCTGTTAGTAAAGAAGTTTCATCATTTAGAGACCTAGAAATGTGGTTGAGTGCTTAAAGTGAAGTTTATGGTTAGTGATGTTTCTATAAGAATTTTATGAATGCGTAATATGATAGTAAAGTATGGATACGTGATATGTGACTAGGATAGATATTATTGCTGTAACAGTTTTGGTTTTAAGGGGGAGTTAGGGGACACTCTCTGAGCGTGTGGTTGCTCATCCCACTACTCTTTCCCCGTTTCCCAGGTTTTTCTTGTGACAGGTGAAAGTCAAGCCACTTATGCGGAGTGAAGTTTACCCCTGGTTGGAAACGAGCTATGTGTGCCATATAGAAGTAGGTTCACGAGATTAACGATGTAATATAAGGTATTCCTAGTTTGTAATTGTTGTAAACTAAGTTTTCTAGCTCATATCATGCATATTATTTATGAGTCGCTCTCTATGGCCGTACGAGCCAACCATCTAATTAGTTAG
>NCQV01002602.1:7109-20513 GCA_002740545.1 Lophocereus schottii | reverse complement strand
TAAATCCACAGTGGCACAACATCCATCTTTTGAAAAGCTCCTACAATGCTACATGTCATCCATCAATTGAATGTGCAATACAAAAAGAAACTCTTCCCTTCGGTAACGCTTAAATTAACTAACCTTATCATGGTACTTGAGGAAGACAGACGACCAACACAACGGTGGGAACTTTTGCTGATGTGATCAAGTACCATGCCGAAGTACAAGATGGACACCATGCCAATGCAGTAGTTGTCTATGTTGCCCCCAACTCCCTTCTTTGAGACAACATTAATCAAGTCCTTTAACATATCCGCAAATGCATTGAGGGAACGAGCCTGCGGCAATTTCACAGACCTGAAACAGTGTACACTAATTTCATTACGGTCAATCAACTACACATTTAGTACACATTTAGACAATGACAATACTCTTCCATGCACTTACCAAGCCCTAGGTGTTTTGAAAGCCTTGCAGGTTTTGCGCACCTTTGTTAGCAACTCAATCTCGTCAGATGATAACGGGGCAGTCACATATGCCCTCACGCACTTCAATATGAACACAACATCCATACATCAACATGACCATGATGTATAAGAACACTATTAAAAAAATCCATAAATGAAAGGCAACAATGAGTTTCACATTCAATGTAACAATCATCCATACACAAGTCACTTACTCAGCAAAACTTACCTGCTTGAACAACAAGGGATGTAGTTCTCCCCCAAATGTAGACAACCAGTCAACATGAACATCAACTGGCAAAGCCTTCTCTATCAATTCCTACTTCAACAATCTAGAAAACAACTTTAGTTATTGACCACATACTGCTCGTATACACGGAAATGCGTAAGTGATAACAATAAATCAGTGATAGTTCCACCAATCTTACCTCACGCACTGCTCTTGATGATGCAACTACCATTGAACCCCCAATCTCGGCTATCAAAACAATATGGACCGGGGAGGACACTTGTGATTTCTTATTTTCATCATCCACCTTTTTTTATCGCCACCCAACTTATGTACCACAACTATGCAACAATGTTAGCGAGTGTAGGCTTAGCCCTACCACGATGGCACCTCATTGAGTTTGTGTAAGAGTACCCCGCACTGCCGACAGCTTGCGTATCCTAGGGCAACTCTTCAAATGTGCCCGAACTGTAGGGGTTCTCTTGCCTGCCTTATGCTGCACGGAGACATTTGGTCTAATACAAGGTTGTGCAGCTTTGGATTCTGAGAATGCAAGCGTCCTCGACACACTGCTAAGAATCATGCCCCTTCCCCACCGCCTTCATAGAAGACAAGTTAGCCTCAGTTGGCTTCGGAATACCTAAGCCCTCCTCAGCAACGTCATAGTCCTCCTCTTCCTTGGACAATACCTTTAGCGAGAACAATTAACGTCCAAGTCTACGGTAGTATGGTAAATATTTACTTGATCCAGTAAATTTGGATAAAGATTTTTGGAACTACCCAGATTTGGGTAATAAGTTTTTGGAGTACAATTGTTTGGGTTAATATTCTTTTGAAGGACAAATATTTATTTTTATGCCCCTAAATTTTATGAACTTTCTGCTTTTGGTGCAACTGCGGTTCAAAATGTAAATATTCAAAGTTTTAGGGTTTTTTCCAAAACTAAGCTTATATTTTGGTTTGGACTTCTTATAATGACTTTACTGACACTGGTTATCACAATCTGCTACTTATATCATAAATATTACATTTTCTATTATTGGAGGCATAGTACGCTTAGCAAAATAATTAAAGTTTAATTAGGAAGTTTTGACCATTATCTAAACTTAATCGGCGTTGGGCCTTGGCGTTCCTTTAGCTTCCAGTTTACAGAGGTTATTAATCTTAACCACACCTTTCTTAGATCAGGCATAGCACAGACCCGTTTCGTTTCCTATCTCAGACCGTAGTTTTATCAGGTTTTTAATCTTTTTAAGGATAATGGAGCTTCAATCAAGAAATTATAATATTTAAGATATAAGTTTCAATTGAATAATGTTCCCTACTGGAAACTTCTTTTATTGAAAGCTCAAAAGTGAAAATATTACAATGGAAAGCTTTGAAGAAGGACTTAAATAGCTAAGATCATCAGATATGCTTGCTCATAGAGAAATGGAGAATCCCGACTTCTCTGTTGCTCAAGAATAGTCAAATGACCGTGTTATTTCTTAGCTCTCAACATTTCCTTTTATAGAGGGGTTAGACTACATAGGATGGCATAATAACTACAGTGCACACTGATTTTATGTATGACTACAAGTACATTCACATGGCTATAGTAGACTGCCTTATTTTACATACCTGATACTTGTTAAAATAGTACAGTAATGGAGCAATCACTTTTTAGAACCTTTTAATGCTGACAAGACTAGTCATCATTATTGAGATTCTACATGCCTTCTTCTCTAATAATATCTTCCAGACCATTATTATCTGGATAATCATTAAAATATTCATCAAATTGAAGATGCTCTGGATCCCATTTTTCAAATAATTCAAGAAGATATTTCTTTCCTTTATCTTATAAGAATTTTTCGGCTCCCACATCAAACAAATAATCAAAGACATCTTCTGAAGCCGCTCTCTCTACCTTCATATATTTGCTAAACTCATTGTGATACATGAAAGTAGTTTTCCCATAATGCATTAATGTATTTCCTCATTGAATTAATGCCCCACTTTGATGATAAATGTTATAAAAACCGATGGCTCTTGCTAAAGCAGGATTAGTAACTAACTCTTGTCGCTCTGAAAACCATTCTTATCATCAATCATTCGCGTTGTCGAAATCAACTATCTAAACAAGATAATGAGTTGTCTTGGCTTTTCCATTTTCATACTCGACTACTGCACAATGTACCTTCACATGTAGACATCTATTATATGAAATTTTTGGTGGACCATTAGGAGATATAAGAATCTAATGGATCCTTCTGAACCTGCATTGCTGAAATTTGGTTAGTCTTGAGAAAAATGGGTACTTTGGATCTAAGAATTTTATAAAGTAAACTGTCATCCCGTATTCCCAGGCTTTAATGACGGTGTCGTTTGTAGATATTAAATTTGTTAGAAAACTAACAATACCAACTCCAGATTTATCGGAAAAGTAGACTGTAGTACTCTATGATTCTTAAATATCATAGAAATAATTATGATAATAATCGATGCAGGCTGCATACTGCTCATTGAACCATTTTTCTTGAACATAAGAACTTAATTTTTTCTTGGATGTCATAAGGACACCTTAGGCAATTAACTTGTAACTCTAGAAGGCTAAATCTTTGGGTTATTAGGTAGGCAGAAGATAGCAGACCAAAATGTTAACTACTTTTTGTATAGAATTTCAAATTATCTATAAGGACTTTACTAGAAGGAGAAACCCATTCTAGTAGTAACGGCATTTCATATTGGATTTCTTCCTTTTTCAACAAGAGTTCTGCTGTGATGATCACCATTATCTAGTTCTCGAGTTAAAATATTTGCCTGAGAGTTCTTCGATCCCTGTATAGGTTTAATAGAAAAGGAAAACTAGTTAAGTCATAATTGCCAATGTAGGAGTTACCTTGCACTTGCGTGTTTCATAAATTCTTTTTCATAAAGCTAAGTATTCCTTTGTAATCAGTTCGAATAAGAAAAGGTTTTGGGGCTAAAAAGATTAAGAACTTTTTAATTCCCTTTATGACTGAAAGGATTTCTTCTTCCGTCACGGGATAGTTGCATTGTGTCTTATTAAAACCTCCACTGTAACATTTGCAGAGTTTTTCTCTTTTTTAATTTTGAGTATCGCACTCTGGTGCTCGTTGCTGGCATATGTCTAAAGAATTAAATCATCTCCTTCATTAGGCAAATTGAGAACGGGAAGATTTTTACATATCTTTTTGAAGTTTTGAACAATCTTTGAATCATTAGAGGTTCATGTCCAACTTACTTCTTTCTTGATTTTCTACTGCAATGACTTCCTCAGTTTAACTAAATCTTTCATGAAATCTGAAGCATAAGTAAGACATCCAAGAAATATTTCTAGTTGCTTCCTATCTTCAATTTTTTTAAGGAAACGTTTCTATTTTTTTTCAGAATATGCTTTTGTAGAATGATTTGTCCGGCCTTTATCTCCAGACCTAAAAAGTCAATCTCTTATTCAGTATAAATACACTTGTTCATACCAAGTATAATACCATGATCGATGCATCTTTGGGTGATAGCTAAGACATCATCTTTGTGTTGTTCTATGATTTTGGAAAAAACCAAGGATATCATCAATGTAAACTAAACAACAGTGATTAAAGTCTTTGAAGATGTTATCTATGCTTCTTTGAAATATTTGATGTGCATTTTTTTATACCGAATGGCATTACTATCCACTCATTATATCCTTGAGGGGCACTAAATGCAATTAAAGGAATGCTTTCTTCATTTATTTTTATCTGCCAATGTCTGCTTTTATAATCAATTTTCGAGAATCAAGAGGCTCCTCGAATTCTATTGAAAAAAATTGTGTTGTTAGGAATATAATAACCATCAAAGATAGTATTATCATTTAACTTTTTTTATAATTGATTACCATTCTTGTTTTTCCACTTTTTTCTTCAGCATGATTCTTACCATAAAAGCAGGACTGGTATGAGGACTCTTACTATTCCTAATTAATCCTTTATATAGAAGTTCCTTGATTTGTTTTATCAAATTCTTGGATATCTTGCTATGTATGCACCATTAGTTTAACTTGAATAATAGTGTTAGGATTTAACATAGTGATTTTAGCAAATATTTTATCTTTATCCCAAAATTTTGGTGGATTGTCAAAATAGAGTTCTTTGCATAATTACTCTTGTTATTCAGTAATTTGCTCTTTAATAGATAACTCAAATAGTGAGATTGTTAGGGCTATCTCATGTTGTGCAGGCATTACCTTGTCACCACGTTGGCTGCATGTAAACTCAGTTTTATGATGAGTGTAAGCCTTACTGAATTTATCAATGGGAACTAGGTGACCATTTATTGTGAATATTATTTGGTTTATGGTTTGTATGCATGGAGAATATAGTCTCTGAAAATTATTTCAAAATCATATCATGAGGGGGTTGATCAGTAGCCCATAGAACTAGTATAATGCACTAGACTGTTCCAATTATATGGATAACATTTCCATTGCTTCGTTTGGCTCATAATGTTATTATCAGCTATCCTTACTTGCAAAGAATTTTTAGCTCTTTTCCACATAAATTATGGAAATAATTCTAAAATATATAGAACAACCACTATCTATGTAGGTACACAACTCATATTTATTATATCCCTCTAAGTACACGTTTATTGGGATATACATGCTATTAGGATTTATGTTGGTGACTTCATGTAATATCTCCATAGTCATATTTTTAATTAATTTATTCTCATATATTGGCTCACTAACAGTTCTTATTTTGTATCCAGTGACTTTCCTATCTAGACTCGTACTTCTACCTACACTACATCTTGTGGGTTCCAAACTCATTCTACTGATTTCATTAGTCATGCTAATTGTATCATCTTCTTTAAGATCTTTGTTAATTGATGAAGATTCTTCTCGCCATTCTGATCTTGCACTCATGCTTCTTAATAATTAGAGTTTAATGGTAATTTTACCATTCTCATTAATTTTTATCACACTTTTCTTATTGATTTTTTAGGGTTGGCAAAACTAGATATCCATGAACGATCAATCTTTATCTCCTAAGGATTGAATTTAATCCTTTAGATCTTTTGCATAGGAGTAGGACTTTCAAATTTTTCTGTCTCTATCATTGTTACCTTAGTCTTTGAATCTATAGTATTATCTAATTTACAGATAATTTTTCAAAATATCCTTCGTGCATATCCTCTTCTTTTCATGTCCATTCCAACTATTTTTATCTTAAGAAATAGAATGTTTTTATCAAATTCATCTTTTAGGCTTATATAGAATCTAGATCAACAATTAAATCATACTGATCCATTATATAAATTGATCTTGATCCTTGTGATAATTTGATTATTAAATTTGATGTACCTAATATCACGGAGCAAAGCATAAAGATTAATATCTTTATCATAATATTGTAAAGTAATTTGAACTTGGACACTTCTAACATGAATGTACCTGTACTTTCTATCTTTGTTATGTTTAAGGATATTTTCCTAGTTAATGAAATTAACTTCTCCTACATCATACTCTCAGTCTTTGATTCCTAGATCTCCTTCCATCATTTCACATACGTATTTGCTTTTTAATTGAAAGATGGGCGTTTTATAGATCATGTCTTTCTGAATTATGGGAAGGACACAATCTCCTTTGGCTTCTTCGTTTTTATTATCTCTTTGAAGGCCATTAAGACTAATCGAGCTACTTTCCATCATATGACTGGTCTCTTCGTAATCACTCTCTTCATATTCATCTTCTAATATATTCTCAACAATTCCTTTGTTGCTATCTAGAGCTAGGTCTAGTGCCTTTTCATCATTTAACTCAAAATAATCTAGACTTCCTAGGGTTTCAATCAGCTTATCATTCTTCATAGTTGTGCATCCACTAGCATAATGTCCTACTTCTCTGCATGCCCAACATTCGCAATTATTTTTCTCTACAAAACAATAAACTACTTTCTTAAAACATCTTCATTTTTTAGGGCTTTGTTATAATATTTTCTTCTACATTTCTTTCCCCCTTGCTTGTTTTTTTTAATAAAAATTTCTTTTTCTTCTCCTTTCAAGTTTCTTTCTCCATTGATGTGATGAATACCAACAAACTATAAATTGTTTCTTAATTTTCTTTTGCTTTTGGAGATTATGATATTGATCATTGACTCATTTTCTTAAATAAGAGATACTTGAACCAACGGTAATAATGACATCTGCTCTTTCAAGCCATGCCATTTATTTTTCATTAATTATGAAATTTATCGGATATGGCAATTTGTCATCAAACATACCATGATTAGTTTCATTATACCCAATTTTGTAATAATATTGATTGAATTTAGTAATGCAATTCTCCAGATATCTCATATCCCCTAACTCTATATTATTAATATTTCTCTTCCATTCTCTTCTTTTTTCTTCAGCGGCAAGTTTAGCTTTGATAAATTCAGTTTCGATTTTCTTGCACAAGTTTTTGAACATTGCAGCTGGTGTTTCCATCATTCTTAATATATTTTTACATTCTTCATTTAATGAATCATACCAGCCAGCTACAGTGCCAAAAAAATTATGTTCGATGTAGTTTAAGAAATTTACAGCAGTCCATGTTGTATTTAGGTTTAGACACTATTAATAGTTATTTTCTAGTGCTCAAATATTTCTTCTCTATTAAGAGCTCCATCGATGTTTAAGATATATTCGATTGGACTAATGGGGTAAGGCCAATTTCTTTAAATATCATAGCTTTCCTTAGGATAAATCCAAAAGAAAAATCGATTGTTTTTCCAGTTGGAACATATCTAGGTCCTATAAAATGAGTATTTCTTCTAGAAGGCTCAACAAATTCTTTAGGTTCAGGAATAACATTGTTAACTAGATTGGATTGGATTTCATCTACGTCAAGTTCTGCTCCAATCTCATTAATTTCATCATCTAATTCCATTTTTCTATATATTTTTTATCCAGTTTCTTTCTAATTTCTTCTAAAGGTACTATATTAAGATCTTCTAGCTTAATTAGGTTTATCTGCTAATATATTTATTCTTCTGATTGGACATTATTAATCTCTGCATTATTATTAGATAATATATTTTGTTTACCCACTATTACGCCTATAACTTTGTTCAATTCTTCTGGGTTTTGTTCTTTATCAAACATGTTTTGCAATTCTTTCATATAACCTGCATATACTCCATCCTTATCTTCTTTTTCTACCTTTTTTTCAGATGATTTTTCTGCTAATTTTCTCCTACTTTCTTTTGGATTTTTATATCATGCAAAGGAAAGGGATTTTTGTTTTTTGGGTTTTGGAAAGGATATTTATGCTGAAAAAGAGTACTAATATTTAAGTTGATTTTCCACTGTGTCTGATTTCATTAACTAACGAAAGATGGATTATAGATAATTGTTTCTTAATCTCCTTAACTTTAGTCTTAATCTTAGCTAATTTTGCTTTTAATTATAAAACTATATCATTGATATAGTATAATTGATGTGTTACTGAAGTGGTTCCTTCCAGGGAATGAACATATGTGAATAATTANAAGCAGGACAAGTAGGTGATGACTCACACATTAAACATAGTTAATTAGCTTAATTAGGTAGTAATTAGCTTAATAATCTTAATTATTTTGGGTCGTGTGACTCTGATACCAGTTAAAAGAGGGCTTCGAGTAATACCTATGAGCAGAAAATCACATGCACAAAATTAAATTTTTCGAAAGTAAAGTGGGGTTCAAAATGAAAATTTTAAAAACTTAGGGTGCTTTTTGCAATTTAAAAATTCAGTCACTTTTGGTTTCGAAAAATATTTGGCCAAACTTAGATGGACCTCAAAATATTTACTCAAAATTGTCAGGTCAGAAAAATATTAGCTTATACCTCAATGGACAGTGATGTAATTTATCACCTTTAACGATGTCCCCCTTTCTGCCTTATTATCTCCTTCCAGTAAGGGGTTGCCTAGGGAACCGCTGTCCTATGTGCTATGCACTACGTAGCCTAAAGTCTCCTGTTGCTGGGGGAGGAAATTTTCGAACCCACATCATTGCTCAACATATGTGGCTCGTCCATCTGCAGGTCCAACTGCATGTCATGCACTGGGACATCACGATGAGCGTCATGCCTAGCTTCCTGTCCCACATTATACTCTCCAGTCCCTGCTTTATCCTACTCTTCATCAGCAGCTGCAGTGGCTAGGTCCAGGTTAACTGCCATCATTTCTTTCTATGTCACCATCTCCTCCCTCGCATCAGTGGAGTTCTCATGTCCTTTCATTCATTGGGGGGTGAGTTCACCTAAAACCCCTCCCCAATTACCTAAGCAGCGCCCTCCCCACTTTGAGCTTGCTGTAGTCTCAACTCCAACTCCTTTGCATTCTGTCTCCATCTGGTTACCTCATACCTTGCACGACTAATTTGCTCTTTCACACTTAGCACTCCCTGACAGCAATGAACAACAACATAAGACCACTCAGTTCAGATGACTATGATAGTTGCGGCATAGTTATATGTCCAAGGGTTAACAAATTTCAATTGTATCTCATCTCGCCATCCTTCAAGTAATGAAAAAACTCTGGTGTTATTATATAATCCTTGACAACAGCCTCATTTACCTCAATCGAACAAGGATGGAATACCTGGACAATCACGAACAATAGAAAAATATTTTAATTAAATCATCATATACACTACCTCATTACCCAAGGCATCATCTCAACAAGACATAAGAATCATCATACCTATTCCTCTGTTAGGCCTTCCATAAGAGCCTTCATATTATATTGGCCACCATGATCTATTTTACCCCAACTAGCAATCCTTGGATATCGTTCACGGTTTTGATCATCGAACAATGTCATGTGCTCATAAAACTATATCTATATAATAAAAACAACAATTTTATATTACTTTATAAATTAGAAACAATGTGGACAACAACAACGTCGTCCATCTCCACGAATGTATTAAATTTTACAAGTACACAATACCTGTATAAGGACACAGAAGTCATTCAGTTGAATCTCTGATAAATGGCCACGACCCAACTTCTTCTGCGTCTCCTCAATTGTCTGAATGATATCCCTCTGCACTATCTCTACCCATGCATATTGGTCCAACATTTCTGGTATATCTGTGTAGTACAACATGGGCCAATTTGCTCCATGCTATGACCGTGGATAAAGCATGCGACTCAAAATTATCTAGGATACAACCTTAAGAAGATGCCTACCTGATCATCTCCATTGAACTCCTGCGCAAGGCTTACTATACAATTAACATACTTACGGAAGTATTGAGCCTTTTTCCCAAGCGTAGCTACCGCCTTCACTATCAACCACTCACATTCCTGCTCATACATACGCTGTCTCATCAACCTCCCCATCTCTGTTGACACCTCGGGCCCGTCAAACACAGCTCTCATTCCTAATGCAGGCAGTCCAGCCATTAGTGCCACATCGAACACACTGAAAAGAACTCAATGCCCTGCAAATCTAAAAGCCTTCCACCGAGGCACCCAACATTTCACAAGCGCAGGGGTTAAGCGTCGGTCCATTTCCAGCCCACTATACTCCAAAGCAACCCCAAATATAGTACCCCTAACTGCTTCCTTATGGAAGTCATCTAATGTGCATTCAGGCCATGTTTAGTAAATAGCTGCTAGCTATTAGCTGTTAGCTATTAGCTATTTGAATTAGCTATTTATATTAGCTGTTTGAATTAACTGTTTTTAGAAAAAGTGATTGGTAAAAACTAGCTGTTTCTAAAAAATATGTTGGTAAATCTTCATTGATGCTCTTATTTATGAATTAGTTTTTAATGAGATATACGTAATTTTTCTAAACTTATGGACAATTATGTAATTTTTTCAAAAAGATCTTCTCAAAAGTCTAATGAGAATAGCTTTTTCAAAAAGATTTTTTAGAGCCAAACAGTTATTGCAAACAACTCTTTACCAAACACCCCATTAGCTGTTTGACTTGATCAAAACAACTAAAATCCTCCTAAATAACTATTTTTTTCCAAACAACTGTTGTTACCAAATACCCCCTCAGTCTCACCAAGCTGCCCAACGTGCATCTAAACCTTACGATCACATCTACATCATCCACATCAAACCCCACCCTCACCACTCTCTCAATTACATGCGCATGGGTAGTGGCGTTGTTCTTATTAAAATCGTGTTTGCTACCATCTGTTCGCACACTTCTTCAGATGACCCTTCCTTATGTTTCGATGCCTCCCACTCCAACTCATTCTCCTCATCGGTCCCTAGTGCTTTCTATATCTTTGCTTCCACATCTAACTCATTCTCAACTGATATTGAAGTCTCACTTTCCTCCTCGCCGCCCTCCTCCTCAACTGTCTTTCACGATGACTTCCCCTCTTCGCACTTTCCTCCACATCCTACTTATGTCGCCCCCCTTCGCATGCGTTCCATACCTCCTTCCCCAATGAGTTTTGCCGTCCTGGCTGATCTGCGTTTTTCCTTTTTTTCACTCGCTTGCTGTCGCCTAACATCCCTCTTCTCTAACACCTCCTCATGATGCACCTTCTTTGACTTTGTCCTCGATGAAGTCCCTTCCTCCTTGCTATGACTCACAATTCTTCACACCTACAAATTCATCATACAAAAATTACATATTCCAATTGGCTAACACTCCATTTAAAGTATACGAACACCAAAAGAAAGTACTCACTATTGTATTCACTTCCACTTAAACAAGTACCCATCGATGAAGAACAACATCCACTGATGAGAGATAACAAAATCAGCATACATCACTTCCGCTATGTTCCATGAATACAGAAGCAGTCATCCCAAGTTAGCACCATGCACATACAAGGGATAGCAGTTAATATCTACCGGACATCCCCAACCAACTTGAATGGCAATACATGATCACACATCTTTTTTATCAACCCACGTATTAAGAGTCAACCCCCTAGCCTGCCAACCATCTACAACTTAGGTTATACTGCGCACATTTATAATAACATCAACCACTAATTAGTTTGACAATTAAGCATACCCAATTCTTCCCAACTTACTTTGATTTATGCGGCCCAACTTAGGGGTCAACGGACGACAATTACAAACCAGGGCACACAGATTAATAGGCCGCAGTCCATACACAATGACAGGCAACCCATAATAGCAATGTACATTATTCAGGTTCAAATACATTAAAACTAACCTCAAAATTACGCATACACAATCAATCGAAACCCATCAACCCAGGATAACACAATCAACAACTATCACCTTTTTACCCCAAGATTTACGATGCAAGCACCACCACTCCCAACCGACTACCCATCTTCTCCAATACACCCACCAACAAGCCCTAGCTCCCTTACCACAAATAGACAAGCCTAGGATAACATTATGCGCCATTCACTGTTCCCAAATTGAACTTCACAACAATAACCACAAAATTTTGCCTACACAACCACATCAGCACCATTACTGCGCACTTCATATATTTTCAACCCTAATTTCAAAAGATTTGTCAATACCACCCAATTACACTAGACAACTCCCACATTCTCAACTAATTTCTCATATTAAACTAAATTGCATGCTCATGTCAACATATAAATAGGAAATCATCCATCCCAATACACTACTTGCTTCAACCAACATAAAAATCGCTTTTTTTTAAAAAAAAGAAATTTCGGTTCGAACTCATTGTTACTAGACAACCGTTGACCAAACAGCCGTTCACTACTGTCTACTTCCACCGCTATCTACAACCACAACCACCAGCATGCTCAGTACTCTCCACCGCAAAGCTTGCACCATCGTCTTCCTCCAAGAATTCCCTCATACACCCTCCTCTCCTTCCCAACCGCTACAGTTCACAGCTCGAGACCCCTCTTCGTTCTCTTCAATTAACTCAACCGCCTTTGTCCTCCATTCAATTTTCCATTGCTTTAAGCATATATTAAAGGGCAACTTTGTCATCTCACCGAGACAAGTGACGCACAAGTGATAAATGCTATAAGCTTGTCCAAATTTAAGAGACAAAATGCAAAAGTGACACCTTTGAGATGTATAAATTTTAAAGGAACACTTTTATGTGAATTTCTCTCTTTAGACGTGAACCGGAGGAAGTTACAACTTGATTGAAAGTAAAACGCTGCGCAACGGACTCTAGAAATGTAAAGCGCCGCGGTGCTGATCATTAGATGTGGTAAAACTGATCCGAAACTCGAAATTCAAACTGAACGACCCGGACCCATACTTGATCCGACACCCAAAATATGCTCGACCAAAAGTGTACCCGAAACTCAAATTGACCCGAACTGAACCATACCCGACCTAAAATTTTCTACAAAGTTGCTTGTTTTGACATGATAAGCATATTTGACAAAAAAATGATTAACCTGTAATTGATCCGAACCGAACTATGCCTGACCCAAACCGAAACAATCTAAAAACTCATTTAACCGAACATGATCTAACCGAACTTAATCCGATCCGTACCCGAACTGAATGACCTATTTGCCAGTTCTACTTACCATTAGCTCAACCGTCCAAATTCAATCCCAAACATGAAACGCCCAACTGCCTCATTCCAGCGCACGCCATAACACACGCCGAGGCACTGGATACAGCAGCATGGCAGTCTGTGCAATCACAGCATCAGCACCCACGCGTTACATAAGTTGTTTCAGTGCTCAAAACGATACAGTCACTGCATCATCCCGTTTCAAGCTCCCCCTTTTCTGGCCATGGCAGAAGGTGCAA
>NCQV01002592.1:3915-17121 GCA_002740545.1 Lophocereus schottii | reverse complement strand
CACCCTTCCCCCCGCACCAGACACCCCACTGATGCCTGATAGCCCTGGGGAGGCTTACATGGTGATAAGCCTCCCCAACACCCCAGATTTAGTGGTGATTAGTTCTGGGGATGAGGACCACCCGGGAGAGGAGGATGATCCAGAGGAGGATGATACTGAGGAGGATCAAGACATTGGCGAGGTGGGGGTAGAGCAGCAATGGGAGCAGGCGGCTGATGAGTTGATGATGGAGCAACAGGTTTAGCAAGAGGTCGATAATGTCGAGTCAGAGGCATCTACGAGTAGCTTCGATTCAGGTGAAGAATCTGATGATGAGTCTGATCCGGATTACGGCCCATCTACGGATCGTTAGGTGGTTCTAGGGGTTGGTGTAGTGGTTTTCATTTTGAGCTTTGAACGTAGATATGGTCTGGTTGGATTGGATAGTTATACTTTGTGTGGCATCTGACATTGTATATAGTTAGTCCAATCCTCTCCAACCATAATGATGTAATCCGTAGCTCTATTTGGTCAGGTGACGGATCTAGTGTCTAGGGGCTATTTAGTGTTTAGTGTTAGGGTAGGAGTCAGAGCTAGTCTCGCTCACTCAGCTAGGTGTAATATTTTTTTATTGCTCATGTATAAAAATTAGCAGCTATTTATGTAAGTAAGCAGTTGTGAAATGAAATGATGATGCTTTGAGTTATGAACTAATCTTCGAACCATCTCCTATGTATTTATTGGGCATGTTTATCTTATATGTTTGGAGGTTCCAGTGTTTGAATTGCTTCAGTTAATATATGATCAGAATGTCTCAATCAGTGCAAAACAACATAGAGGTTCATGTAGAGGACAATTTGGAGCAAGGTCAGGGATGGGGTGATCAAGCCTCGTGCCAGGAACCACAACATGGTGACACGCCACCGTTGCCCTCTGCGTTAGCTAGTAACTTAGGAAACCCGAGTTACTGGCCAACCTTAGTTACTGAATTGAGAAAGCAGATTCCCCAGGTACTTGCTGAAACCCCCCCTAAAGAGGCTAAATTGGCAGATGGGGTAGCGCGGTGCAACCCTAAAGTGTATGATGGGAATTATGATCCAGTGGTATTAGAGAAATGGGTAAGGGGAATGGAGAAAATTTTCACAGTAGTTGAGGTACCAGAGGAAAAGAAAGTAAACATTAGGACGTATTATTTGTCAGGTGAAGCTGATATTTGGTGGAACATTGTTAAGGGTGGGCTCGTAAGGCTTGAATTCACCTGGAGTAAATTCTTAGTAGAGTTGAGGGCGAAGTTTTACCCAGTTGTGGTGCAAAAGCAAAAGGAGAAAGAATTTATGGAATTAAAAATGTGCAGTAGCATGTCAGTGTTGCAGTATGCTAGTAAGTTCACAGAATTATCTAGGTTTGTTCCTAAATTTGTGTCATCTGAAAGGTTAAAAATGAGAAGGTTTGAGGAGGGCTTGGCCTTCTACATTCAAAATCAGTTAGTTAGGCAACCAATTTGACTTACCAGGAGCTGTACGAGCGAGCTGCTGAAGTGGAGCGTATGAAGACGGACTTGAGGGCCTTGAACCCAATCAATCAGAAGAGGGAAGATCGAGCGGGGAGCTCCCAGTGAGAGTGCGAATCAAAACACACACTTCTGCTCCTTCCAAGAGCCATGCTATAAGCTCTGCAGAGCCCTATAGGAAGTGCGACAGAACCAATCACACCACTCCTGAATGCCGCGTTGGCACCAACAAAAACATGTGGTGTAGAAGTCCTGAACACCTCATTACTGCATGCCGCCGATGATTAAAGGCTGTAGACAAGGGCGCAGTAAAACCCTTGGCTCCGCTCCACCAGGGACCCCCACCTTCAAAGCCTGCAGTTGCAGGAAGGGCATTCATGATGAACAAAAAGGAAGCTACTACCTCTGATACGGTAGTCACAGGAACTCTCTTTTTAAATTCAAAGCCATTTTGTGTATTATTTGATTCGGGCGCCACTCATTCATTTATATCTACCCAATCTGCTATACAATTGAACCTTGAGAACAGGAGGATGGAAACCAATTATAGAATTAAGCTGCCAAACGATTCTGTGGTTGAGTGCTGCCTCTCTTATAAACTTATCCCTATCATCATTGGTGAAACCAGCTTCCCTGTGGATTTGATTCAATTTAACTTGTCTAGTTTTGGTATCATTTTGGGAATGAATTGGCTGCACTCTTATGGAGCCTAAATCGACTGTGAAGATCTTAAGGTTATCTTGAAAGATGAAAAAGGGAGAAAAGTGTGTTTTTATGGGAAGAGAGAGTCAAAATCTTGTTCTTCGATTTCCATTATGAAAGCAAGTAAGCTGTTATGTCAGGGGTGTATTAGATATTGGTGTTATGCTATTGACACCCAAACAAAAGAAGAGGAAGCAGCAAATATACCTGTAGTTTGTAAATTTGAAGATGTTTTCTCCGAGGAGTTACGAGGACTACCCCCGCAAAGGGAAATTGATTTTGGAATCGAATTAATTCCTAGAGCTCACCCTATTTCTAAAGCCCCATATCGTATGGCCCCAACTAAGCTTAAGGAATTCAAGATTCATTTAGATGAGTTGTTAAAGAAGGGCTTTATTAGGCCAAGTGTGTCACCATGGGGTGCCCTAGTATTGTTTGTCAAAAAGAAAGATGAAACCTTAAGGCTATGTATTGACTACAGCGAGTTGAATAAGATTACCATCAAAAACAAATACCTTCTGCCATGAATAGATGACTTGTTTGATCAACTACAAGGAGCAGGAGTGTTCTCTAAAATTGATTTGAGTCAGGGTACCATCAACTTAGGATTATGCCTGAGGACATTCCTAAGACAGCATTTAAGACCAGGTATAGTCACTATGAGCTCACAGTGATGCCTTTTGGTCTCACTAATGCTCCTGCAGCCTTCATCGACCTTATGAACAGGGTTTTCAGACCCTATTTAGACAAGTTCATAGTGACGTTCATAGATGACATTCTTATCTATTCTAAGGATAAGGAGGAACATGCTAATCAATTGCGGATTGTATTGCAAACTTTGAGGGAGCATCAACTCTATCGCAAATTAAAGAAATATGAATTTTTGGTTGGAGGAAGTGGTATTTTTGGGACAAGTGGTTACAAAAGAAGGAATTAAAGTTAACCCCTAGAAGTTGAAAGCAATCACAGAATGGCCAAGGCCTACCAATGTCACGGAGATTAAAAGCTTTCTGGGTTTAGCGGGCTACTATCGAAGATTCGTTAAAGACTTTTCAAAAATAGCTTCACCACTGACCAATCTACAGAAGAAAGTGAACAAGTTCGAGTAGACTGAAAGATGTGACAAAGCTTTCCAAGAGCTAAGGCAGTGACTAACTACCGTCCCAATCCTAACGTTACCAATGGAAGGAAAGGAGTATACTGTTTATAGTAACGCTTCGAAGAATGGTCTGGGGTGTGTACTAATGTAGGAGGACAAATTAGTAGCTTATGCCTCTTGACAACGCAAGCCATATGAGAAAAACTACCCTAGCCATGACCTGGAGTTAGCAGCCGTGGTCTTCGCGTTGTAAATTTGGAGATATTATTTATATGGGGTACTGTGCAAGATCTATACTGATCATCAAAGTTTAAAGTATATCTTCACCCAGAAGGAGCTCAATTTGAGGCAACGGCGTTGGCTTGAGCTGCTTAAAGACTATGATTTGTAGATTCAATATCATCCCGGTAAAGCAGATGTGGTGGCGGATGCCCTGAATAGGAAGGCGCAACATGGCTCAAACACTGTGGTGATTACTCAATTGAACCTTTTAAGAGAACTTGAGGACTTTGGGATTCAATTATTGTCCCACGGGTAAACAAATGCTCAATTATCAGCACTTACTGTTACTGTACAGCCTTCCCTAGTGGAAGAAATTCTACTGAACTAGGAAAGTGATCACGAACTCTAAAGAATAAAGCAAAATTTAGAAAAAGGGAGGTCTGCTGGATTTATAGTACACGAGGATGGCACCTTGCTGTTACAGAATCGTCTATGTGTGCCCAAAAATGGGGAATTACGAAAGCAGATCCTAGAAGAGGCTCACAATACTCGTTATTCAGTGCATCTAGGAGGCACCAAGATGTATAGAGATCTAAGGCAATACTTCTGGTGGAATAATATGAAGAAGGACGTTGCAGAATATGTGGACAAGTGTCTAACTTGTCAGAAAGTTAAAGTAGAGCATCAACATCCTGTGGGTGAACTACGACCCTTAGAAATTCCCACTTGGAAGTGGGATTCAATCTCGATGGACTTTGTTATGGGTTTACCCCCTTTCTGCCTTGAAAAAGAATATCATCTGGGTCATAGTTGATCGACTCACAAAGTCGGCTCATTTCCTACCAATTAAGGATACTTGGGGAGTTGAAAGACTAGCCCAATTGTATGTTAAGGAGATAGTCCGTCTGCACGAGATCCCGTTAGACATAGTCTCAGATAGGGATCAAAGATTCTAAGCACGTTTTTGGCAAGCGCTTCAAAAGGCCTTTGGGACCAAACTAAACGTCAGTAGCTCCTATCACCCAGAAACAGATGGACAACCGGAAAGAGTGAATCAAATTTTAGAGGACATGGTGAGAACTTGTGTATTAGAGTTCCAAGGGAAGTGGGAAGACGACTTACCTTTGGTGGAGTTCTCTTATAACAACAGCTATCAGTCCACCATCAAAATGGCCCCATTTGAGACTATATAGGGGAGAAAATGTAGAACCCCATTGTGATGGAGTGATTTGGATGAAGCACTGATTATAGGTCCTGAAATGATTCAAGAGACTACTGAAACAATAAGAAAAATTCGGGAACATATCAGGGTTGCCTAAAGTCGACAAAAAAGTTATGTGGACAAAAGAAGAAGGCCTCTGGAGTTTCGAGTAGGCGATAAAGTTTTTCTGAAAGTTTCACCAACCAGAGGTGTCAAAAGGTTCGGAGTATGAGGCAAATTAAGTCCAAGGTACATTGGACCTTATGAAATAATTGAAAAGTTAAATCCCATCGCTTATTGTCTAGATCTTCCTATGGAACTTGAACACATGCATAACGTGTTTCACATCGCTCAGCTTCGGAAATATATTCCAGATCCGGACCATACCATTGTACCTGAGCCTATTAAAATCACTGAAGATCTAGCATATGAGGAGCGTCCTATCCAAATACTAGATCGCAGGATCAAGCAACTGCGCAACAAGCAGATACCGTTGATTAAAATACTCTGGACGAACCACACCTTCCAAAAAGCCACTTGGGAGACCAAAGAGGCAATGAAAACCAAATACCCACATTTATTCGAGGTAATCCTGCATGTTATGATTAAGTTCATCAGTTTCGAGGATGAAACTTTTTAACGGGGGAAGACTGTAATAGTCCGACCCTAAATCATATTTATTCATTTCAGTAATCCATGTGATTAATTTCATCGCATTTAGATCATTGTTTCTTTGTCATTTCAATTGAGAAAATTTTAATGGGCCCTCACCTTGCAATTTGGATTTTTGTTCCTGTCAAATTCTGGAGATCGATAATAGACCTTGATATTTATGAATTGAGCGATTTAATTATTTTTCATGACAATCACAAACATTTTGGAAAAAAAAAATTTGCAAACGCGCTCGGTTTCTTCTCTTTTCTAAACCCGAGCCCGTTTAAGGTCAATTTTAGTCCAATGAGACTTGTCCCTATTTGTTGGCTAATTACCCTTAATTAGGCCTTAATTATACTTAGTGAAAAGGAGCTTTTGAGGGTTGTTTTTAGCCAAGTATTTATTTTGACATGAGCCTTATTTTGCACCAAGTAATTCAGGACACTTTCTCTCTCTTCTTCCCTCCTCCCTCTCTCTACCCCACGGCCTAACCCAGACCAACAGCCCAACCCCCTTTTGTGGTGTTTTCCAACCACTTTTCAGCCAACCTCCGGTAAGGGTTGCAACCTCCAACCACCTCCCTCCACCGGCTATCATCTTCTACTCTCAAAATCACCAAATATCATCTCCATCTCCACTTGTTTCAAGCTCAAAGTAAGTAACTTCAATCTTGTTCTTTGAATTTTTGGTTTTTGCTTCTTGTTTTGGTTATTTTGATGATGGATCATGTTGTTTTTATTGAATTGAGAATCATCTTGGTGATGGATCATGGTGGAGTTGAAGTTGGATGATGCTAGGGTTAGGGTTTTATCTTAATCATTCAAGCTTCATGTTCAAGTGTTCGATATTGATTATTTATCCTTGATTTGCTCATCTTTTAATCTATTGAAGTTTATTATGTGTTCATGGTGTTTTGAAATGATGGGAGTGAGCTCAACTTGACCCTAAGTTAGGGTTTTATTCAAGAATGCATGGTTTAGACAAACTAGTATTAAACTTGAGGTATGTGTATGTGTGACCAAAAAATGAGCTTTATTGAATATGAATATGAAGTGGAATTGAGTTTAGTGTTTTTGTATGATATTGGGATTGACCAAAGTGTGTTTACATGCTTTCAAGGAATGGTTTAAGTTGAGGGTTTGTATGAAAAGTGAGGGAACAAACTCAAACAGTGAGGCTGAAATTTTCAGAAAAATAGGACAACTTTTGAGATGAAACTGGTAATGATCGGCCTAGCAAAAAATTATATTTTTAGTGGGTAGATAGTTCAATGTTTTTGCTTTAAATGGCTCTTGAATCGTGTTAATCCGATGTCTGTGGAAAAAGTTATGGTCATTTCATTGAACCTGTGCAGGATGGACTCAAAACTGACATGTTGGTGTTCTAGCCCCATTTTAGGAACCTTACCATGGGAATCATGTTTTGTGTCCTTAATGAACATTTTATAGGACTTCCTAAGCTTTATATACTGGGGTTTTAGGTCTTATTTCAAGCTCAGGAGTATAAGTTCTGATTATTCTTTCTGTACCCTCGTTATAAGCCCTTATTCTCTAAACTTGCTACCGTGTCGTAAATCACATGTCTGTAGTTTATTAGCTTCAACATTTTAGTTTAATCTATGAACTAGTTTGTAAAGATTCTTCATAAGCCAGTTTTATTTGAAAGGTATCAATTATAAGAACAAGTTCGTTACTGACCTCATGTTCCTATAATGATCTTTTGAATAGAATCAAGGCCTAAGCTTTCATTCTCTCCACTTTAGTGCATCTTATTTCTTCGTGAAATTGCATTTAAAACTTCCAAGTACGTTCATTGCCAGTCTCTTTAAAAATCAGCTCGTATTTATCGAAATCATAATGTTTTGGTAAGTACATCAATGAATCAATTTAATCAGCGCTTTATCACATAATTAGTGACCCCATCAGTTATTAGTTACAGGGCATTGCCGTTCAATTACCCATGCGGCTTTAGGCCAGGTTCCCCGGTCAACTTGGCAGGTGTACACTTATTCACATATCGTAACAGTTATTGAGGGGTGCACTAACAAATAATAATTGGCAATTCAGTTTTATATGCGTCTCATTCCCTGTTTTAAAATTAAAATGAATAGCAAAGCGGGCCCAAATAAATTTTCAGTGAATCTTTAACATTATAGGAATGCGTGTACTGAGCTTTGGCTCATAGTTCAAAATATTTTCATGTTTTATTTTAGAAAAGTGTCCAGTGAACCGCCCTCAGGCGGGCAGGACAGCTGAAGGTGATAAGTGAGCCACGACTGTCCATGTGACTGGCGGTGTATGAGTGCTGAGATGCTATCATATCATATTGTGATGTATTTTGGTGTTGAAACTGTATTTTTGAACTGAATTATGTATTTTGGTGTAATCCTTGAAATGATTGGGGTGTTAGAACCATTTCTGTATATAACTACATGGTTTGAATGGTTGTGATGGTGTGAGTGCCCCTTTTGAGTGTAAACTTTGGTTTTATAGCTAAGTTTGAATGTATGTAAAGAAAGCCTTGTCCTTTTTGAATGGCGGTAACACCCCTTTCATTGGGTTATTATTAATAATTGGTGAACTTAAGCAAGTAATGAATCATGTACTTTTTGGGGCATTACATGTATAGCTACATTGTTAAAATTTATGCTTTGAATTTCCCATGGTTTTGTTAGTTTGATTGGTCTTGTAACTAAGCACATTTTTTATTCTTCCTATTTCAATTTTGTTGAGTTTGATGCAATAACTTTTTCTTCTACTCATGTTTTTAGTCTTTGTCGTGTAAATGTCATTTTCTGCTTATTGACAAGAGCCAATTACTAGTTCCTTTAATTTTCATTTTCTATAAAGTGGTCTTTATTACATGTTATTTTTGTTGATCAATTAAGTGCCTCTTTTGAGTCTTTCCCTGAAATGACTCCCCACTATTTTGGTTGAAAGAGTATAACAAATTTATTTTTCTGTTGTTTAAAATGTGTAGGTGTTGAAATCCTTGTCGTATTTGGGTTAAATACCTTAAGTAAACAAACTCTCGTTAGATGCTTGCCTCTATGCAAATAAAAAGAATAGGGAAAAGGGCATAACGAGGTATGACACCCATTCATTTTATGTATTCTAGTTTAAAGTATGATTTATATGTGGATCGAAAAGGTGCCTTGTCTGCATCTTTTGATGATCTTTTTTTTCTTGAAATTCTTATGAGGAAATGTATTCAACACTATTGTTTCGATGATTAATTAATGTGGGTTGCTAACTTGTGTTGCAGGCTAAAGAGCATGGTGAGGGACATGTGCTATAGTTTACAGAGCATGGCGAAGGAACAAATGCAATGCAAAGTTCTATTTTTTCTTCTAGTTTATGCCAAAGAAAGACCAATGCTATTGTTGGATCAAGACTTAATGTATAGTCTATTGTCAGACTTAATATGGCTCTATGCTATTTTGATGTGATACTTCAATTTTAATATCTTCTAGTTAATTTATTAGATATTTCCATTTGTAAATGATGACAATCATTTCAATATAATATAGTACTCGATCATGCACTTATAGCATTCACTTCTATTAGGATATAGTTGATTTATGTTTTTTTCTTCACTTTACATAGATTTCTAGGCATTTAATAATAATTACGCAATAATTAAAAATGATTTTCAATTTGTGTAAAATACTCATATGCCAAATTAAGTTACGTTTTTCTTAAATAAAAAAATGGAGTATTTACATATATCCATTCAAACTAGCTAGGCATAACTTCTTCACATACATGTGCAGGGGACTTGCCATGCTTACAAGGGTGGCCAGAGAGTCCTCCTTCCATGCTTACTAAGTATGGTAAAGAAATTATCCACGAGGCTTAGTAACAGTGGGCAAATTTTCCCCACTGTTACCCTTTCCACTCTTGGCTTAAGCGTTACAAGTGCCGTCTGGCACACTTATATCCATGGAAAAGGTGCAATTTAAGTGTGGAGGGCAGCTTTATTTCTTGTAGTGCGCCCAGTTTATGTTTGTTGTTGTGATGGTCTTACAATTTGGGTATTGGAGCAAGGGGTCCGAATGTAGTAAATAAAAAAAAGAGGCCATGGTCCATGGCTACCAAATAACTTTTATTCATCCAATCTACCAGGGTCACCCATTGCCACTCTAAACATCATGCTCCTTTGTTGGGCCAATGACTAGTTAAGAGGATCTTTTGGGGGGGTTCAGGGGGGAGCATTGGAGAAACTTTTTGGGGGCTCTTAGAGCTAAATTTAGTTTAGGATTGGCCACTAAAACCCCATTAAAGGACAATAAACTAGGTAGATTAGGATTTATTTTGATTTATTCCGGTTCAAGTTTGTAGATTTTGAAGTTCATTCAAGCAATCAAGACTACATTCATTCAAGCAATCATTTCAAAAAGTTCCTGACCCCCTCCTAGACCAAACTTTTTTTCTCTTTCTTCATTATTCATTTCATTTGCTTTGCTTCATTTTTGAACTGCTCTACCTTGTTGAGGATTGAATCCTCCCCAATCTGATGAAGCGTGAATCATCGCGAAAGATTAAGGGGGTTAGATCCTTGGGTAGGACAAATCTTATCTTCCCTAGGGTTAGTGTCAGCACAATAGCGGTATATTAATTCGATAAATACAAATCAATTCCATACATGAAATGATCTAAAATTGAAAAAAATAGCCAGCCAGAGGATTCTATGGTTTTAACTTCATCAAAGCTCCTGTATACAGAGGTCTCGATAACTGAAGTACAGGTCGAGCTAATAAACTCAAAGAAACAGTAAGGTGCATTTATGCGATTCCAATCATCCATCCCCAATTAAACGAACCACCCTCTCTTTTCAGTGGAGGTTCTTTTCATAGGTTAAGATTGAAGCAACTCAAGCACCTTTCTAATAGACAGAGGGTTATAGTGCTTTGATTTTGAGGATAAGTTTCTATGTTGATGTTTGTTTAGATTATGCTAGTTTAGTTCAATTTTGTTTAGTTAAATGTTTAATTTTTATTGTTACTCATGTATAACACGCTTGTTAATTACGTTAGATTCATTTTCTCCCTCTCCAGTTCATGTTTGTGAACTTGTTTACTAGTTTAAGTGTAGTTAGATTTTACAGTGTTCTTATGAGGATTAATAACCAGTTTTTATTGGCTTGGACCACGTAGCCCTTTGATGGGTGATTAGTATTGAATTAGGCACAACCACACCTAATTTATGATTTGAATGAACGGTTATTCTCTTCTACCCTCCACATGTTTGATGATATGCTTAAAAGAGCTTTCATCCATATTTCTAGGTGTTTGATTTATGTCAAAATGTCAGGTCCATTAGCAAGTGTGAGAGGGAGAATAATTAGGATTTGCACATGAAAATAGTTCAAACCCTAGTGGGGTTCAAGGGTTTCTAATCTTATAATTTAAATGGGCTAACCCCATGAAAATAGATGGTAAGGCCAGTTAGACTNGCCCATGACCCTTAAAAGATGGCTTGGGTGGTTTTCGGTGGTGCAATCACTATCTCCAATTGTTGATATAGGTTTGGTAGGTTAGGGCTTGCCTTGAGTAGCTGGTTTGTCGATTAGTCAGAATCAAAATCCTAAGTGCCTCTTTTGTGTTTAATAACTTATTTTTTCTTGTTTTTCATTCCCTTTTCATTCAGCCTCAAATAAAAATATTTGAGCTAATGCTAGTGCTTAAACCTAACTTCCTATGGACAACACCCTAACTTGAGAAACCTTGCATTTGAGGTTACAAATTTAAAACTTAAATTCTCTTTGCCAAGTTTTCAGTGCCAGTGTCGAGAAGTTGGCATTTTTCAATATTAGAGTTAGCTAGCATTTAAGGCTAGACCTTTGAATAAAATCCCAAAAAAAGATGAATAAAAAAATTTAAAACACAGTGGTTATTTCCTATTTTCTATAATTTGAGAATGAACCTTTTTTGCAATACTTATCTAAATTTAATGATTTGGGTGCTCAATATATGGATTTCACATATAAGAAAGGAAAATATCTAGTGTTGTCATTGAAGAGATGACATATGATACCCAAACCACCCTCGAACCCATGTATTATAGGGTTATGTGCTGCTTAAATATTAACGAGATGTGAAACTTGTTTGAGCCATTAGCTTGATATTAATGGCAATGTTAGAGTGCTAGGGAATCTTTTGTGTGCCCTTTCCCCCTTCCATATGCTTTGTACACTCAATCTTCATGTATAGATTAGCTTAGGGACCTATGTCATCACCATTCTTCCTACCCTTATGTTGTGTGCTCTTATTGATCTTTTGATCATGATGTAAATTCTTATCCCTATTATGATATTTCTAACAAACGCTATGCTAGACTTAATTCCATGATCGGGATATTGATCGAGTGACAAAAACACTTTGTTAGTGAGGTGATGAAGTATGGCCTATTGTATGAGACCAACCCTAGTTTACCTTTTCTTACACTTATAGCTGGTCTTTATAATTTTTTTTACTATTCCCTTCCCGTAGGGCTTAATTTTATTGTTGATACGCCTTGAACTGACTAGAGGAAGCTGTTAATCCACCCTTAACTCCTTTGCCTTTTTTGTCCATCGTTCTCTAGAACTCCTAGCTATAGTGCTATTGGTGACTTAACTTTACAAGCTTCTCCCCTATCTTTAGGTTGGTGCTCAGGGTTAGAGATGGGTAGACCATCTACAGGTGATGCTAGTGTTGTTGATGATACTCAACCCGCTCAATTAGAAGAATTTACCTTGATTCAGCCATACATTAAGGAGACTCCTTTGGCGGAGTTATCTAGTGATGATACGATTGTTGGCACCACCCTTAGCATTGACATATAGACCTTATTTGCACTCCAAGTTGCTCAACTTTTCATCCTTCTTACTTCCCAACACCCCTTTATTTATATGCATTTCACGAATCCCTAGGTGATATTAGAGGGTATCATTCCTCCTTTACTCCATATTGTGCAAACCTTGATGGCATGCATAGGAAAATCATGTGGAGAGCTCTCTTTAATCATGCTCTCAATTTTTCTTTGACAATTGATAAGGTGAAGAGGACACTAACTATATTTTTTAGATCTTTACTAGCATTCTCTAACTTACATCATTTCGAGATGCATGCAATGACATATGATAAACTCTTGAGAGCTTTGACTGGATCCAAGATCGAGGCCTATGCCTTAACAAGCTACGAGCAGCGGTTGGTGCTCCTCTAATCGCCCATAGCACCAGCTTGAGCAGGAGACAGCTTAGGTGCACCCAACACTAACCTGGTATACTTGCTTCATCCCTCTTCCTCCCCTTTCGTGTTATATTTGTTTCTTTTAGTTGTCGTTATTAGGTTGTGATTTTATTGGTGATCAGTTTTGATCTAAAACATGGGATGTTGTTGAGCAAGTTGGCTATGACCGCCATTTATTTTCTTTTTAATTTGCACTAGTAATTGTTTGATTGATTGGTAGTGATGGTTTTGTGTATATGTGTCTTGTGCTTTTGATCTAGTTTGAGTGTATTTTGTGTGCTTTTGTGGTTGGCTGTGACTTATTGACTCCTAACGAGGTCATTGTGAGATTTAGGTGTGGGGATGGGGAAGTCATATACACTTTCGTGCATATTATAGTGAAACTTTATAATTTTTGTATAGTTTTTCATGGCTTTGGGGACTTTGTGCCCTTTTCATTGATTTTTAATCTCTAATGGCTTGGTTGCTACCTTGTATATAGGTAGAATATATATCATGGAACACTTGTCTATGGTGTAATTTTAGATTTTTCATAATAATTCTATCATAAATGTGCGATTTTGTGCCTACCTTGTACACTTGACCATTGTCTTTTGGTGTTAGTTGTT
>NCQV01002569.1:45159-55701 GCA_002740545.1 Lophocereus schottii | reverse complement strand
TTGTTGTTGTTGTTGTATTGAATGAGTTTATAACCTTGTGGTTCAATCATTTACACAAATACGATAGTTTCTTTTTATTTATCAATATTTAGTGACCTTATATAACACATTGCTAAATCTTATTTAAAGGCCACGTTGTTGTCTCTACTTGTAATTACACACTTGTTTCAAATGTTGAATTGAAATGTGAACGCTTAACTTTATTAAATTATGATTAATTAAAGTAATTAACATGAATTAGGTTTGGGTTACTACAACCTTCCGCCTTAAAACAAGCTTTGTGACATTGTCGCGTCTTTGCTCCAAAATTTTCCCACATTAGTTGAAATGGGAATGCTCTAATTGTGACATTGTGCCGTCTATGCTCCAAAATTTACGCGAGATGCTTGTCAGAAACTATGTTCTGTAGGTTCTATCAATGCTATGACTTGAGTATGGAGTATAATATATGAGCTATGAAATCTAGAAATACCATGGATATCTTTGATTCCACCAGTTGAGCTATATTTTATACTAAAAGGCTCACTTTTAAAGGAGATTGTGTAGAGGCATATTCAAAACTCTTTCCTTCCCCCATTTTTTCCTCTATGGTCCGGTTTGAGAAATTGTTTTAACACCCAAGCTCAAACTTGGTAGCCAATCATTTTTCATGTCCTATGATATGACACAAAATTTGACATTTCTTTTTCTGGACATAAGTGTTAATCGATTTATTCCTTTTGCCTCGCGAATCGATATAACCCCCTTCCCCCAAAATTTCATTCTTGATCCATACATGTAAGTATCACTCTTAAACTCGACCTTTGGTAATAACTGGTAAACCACCAACTTCAAACTCACTTCACAACTAGGCATGATTTTCTCTGCAAAATGATTGGCTTCACTGCATTTTATTGATTAATTGCCCCTTAGTATGATAATTCATTATTGCAACCATGTCATACATTTGCTTGTGAATTCACCATACTCGATTGAATGTGTGTCATAAGAACTCTTTTACTATAGTTTCTCTTTAGCCTCTTGCCAAACCATGAGCTTATGCAAATTTGATAAATTAATGAGCATGACTCAATAGCACATATGTAAAATCTTATTAAATACTACACCTGACTTGAGATTTAACAACTTTCATAAACTCCCAAATTTAAATCATGAGCTTATGCAAATGTCTCTTAAACAAAATAAAAAGGGAATGTGTATGATTATTAAGACGCATTAAATAAGACTAATAGAAACAAAATTAACAAACAACAACAAGGTAAGTATCCCATGGATGACACTTTATATAAATAATCAAACAGCTCGCACTAGGACATCTATTTAGCGATAGCAAGAAAGGAAATTTGAGTAACATATTGGTGGAATTTGTAAGAAATAGATGTCACTACACATAATGGGAAGGTGCAACAGCCCAAACCTAATTCGTGCCAGTTATCCTGAATTATCTTAATTTAAATTTAATTAAGTTGGGTGCTGCATTTCAGTTAATATTTTATTTATGAAATAGCAGGTTGAATCGATAGAGTGGTCACCAGAATAAAATTTAATTATGCTTCATAACTAATCATTCAAAATCATAAATAAATGCATAATGATAAATGAGTAAAATTATCCCCTTAAATAAAAATGGGAAGGCATGAAATATAAAGGCATGCACAATTCGTCTACCTAAATTACATGAATGCAACCATAATAGTAACAATGTATGATTAATTTAGATGGTTCAAGTTTATGACTTTTCTCAAATACACCTTAATAATCCCATTGATAGCACAAAATATTAGTACTAAGCGTGGCTCAATATTTACTAAGTCTAAGAAACAAAAAAAAAGAACAAATATATAAAACAGCCTAGAAAATCTGGGTCATCATACCAAAAATCAGCTTTAATTAACAAAAAGTGGCAGATATACTAAAACTTCCCCCAATTCTTGAAATCCCTCTTGATTTCCCATGCCATGATGTGCACCCCTTTCGAGTGACCCTTCCTTGCTCCCTGGCCCTCACCGCTGGTAGTCCTCACCACTAATGCGACCAGGTACCCGTCGATGCACTGTCGGCTATCACGGTGCCATCTTTGCTCCTCTCCTCCTTGTTCAACTGGGTTGAGAAGGTGAAAAACCCTAAACCCCTCATACTCATTATGATTGTTTTTGTTGGTTGATTTTGTATTAAATTGTTTATATTTGATTAAGTGAATGTTAATTTCTAGTTTTCTTGGATTTTGGACGATGGGATTGATTGGTGATGCTTGGAAGCTTACAGGTGGTGATGGTGAGTTAGGGTTTTAAGGATGAAGAGGAGTTCAAGTTGGGTTGTTTGACTTAATGGAATTTGAGTGAATTTTGGTAAAGATTGAATGGAATTATTATGGTTTGCATATGTGTGTGCATGATGTTGTGTAGGTAACCATGGGCACGGGTGTAAGCTTGAGGTGGGTGGATATGGAGTAAAGGAGAGGAATAGGTTAACTTTAGGAATTTGAAATTGATTGTGTAAATATGAATTTATGAGTTAGTTTAAGGTTATAAAATGGTGGTTAATGGGAATTTGAATTGATAACGTAGGTGGAAATGTGAGGTAGCTTGAGGTGAAGGAAAACCTAGAGAGAAATTTTTTCTTTTGAAACATTGGAAGTGAATACTCTTAATGTGAATTTTGACCTTTATTTCGGATTTAGATGACTTAAGTATGCAACTTAAGTATTAGCTCTTGCAGTTCAAGTGGTTGTAAAGTTTAGTTCTTGTTTATTTTTATGTGTTAATGGGCTTAATTGATTTTGGATAAGTTAATAACCATAATTACAATAATGACATTAACATCAAAGTTAATAGAAATGAATTGAATTATGCCATTACAAAATTATTAGGTCAATTATAGGAACAATGGGGGGTAGCAACCATGTATAGAAAAAGAGTAAAACCAAAGATAAATAAAACCTATTAAAGTAAGCAATGGTGGTTGTATTAATAGCTAAAAAAGGAGCCAAATGAATTCTAAATTATTTGCTAGGCTAGAAAATTTAATGAAACCATGTAAACTCATATTAACCATAACATTATATAGTGGGACCAGAAGCAAGGTGCTTCTGTCGTTTTAAACCATAATGAACATTTTTCATTGGAAAGAAGAGAGATTTTGATAACCAGGTACACTTATTGCCTGTACTCTTCGAAAACTCACATGTTTCTCAATTATATAGAGCTTATGTAGTATTTATATGATGAATTAGTTTTAAACAACATTTCGTCACCTAATGAAGTGGTCCCCATCAATTATCAAGCATCTAGGCCAACGCCCTTCAATTTACCCACGCAGCTACAGCTCAGACTTCCTGATCGGCGCATGAGGTGTGCACCTATTTCAATGATCGCTTTGGACATTAATAGGGGTCCCACTTCTAGATAATAACCGGTCAAATAGTTTTACTTACATTCTCTCTCTTGTGATTTCGAACTAAAATGATGTGACATGCGGCCCCCACTAAATTGAATGCAAAGTTTATTTTTATAACATAGGGATGAACATAGTGAGCTTTGGCTCACTATTCAAAATATTTTTTCTTCTATTTTTTGTTTTAGGTAAGGAATCAGTGTACAACCTTCTTCCTATCAAACCAATAGGTAGCAAGAATTCAAAGAGGGACTTGATGTATTGTTGAAGGTTAGCTAGCTAGACAGTCACAGTGATTAATCAAGCCAAGCCTTTAAAATAAATGTTTGTACAAACTTTGGGTAGTCGTCCACGTTCTATTTTCAGAAGTCGTTGCTAAGTTGTAAGTTGTATTACCCATTGAATATTTAGGTGAATGTACCTTCTAATCCTTAGTTTAGTAGACTCGGTAAACGTGAGTATGTTACAGAAATCTCTATAGTCCTAGTTAGTTGACGACAGTAGCGCCCCCAATCAAAGGACTTCCGTTACAATTGTAAATAATAAACTATTAGATGAGATTAAATAATCACATAATTGGGATTTGGGGCGTTACAGAAGGAATGGTAATCATACATGTTTAATGGTAACGAAATAGTAAATTCAAATATCTAGGAATAACAGCCCAAATTGGTAATTGAGTAAATGGATTCTCCACTAATCATTGTTATTTGTATCAGGGTATCATTTCAAGATGATACATATGAATATATTTCTCTTATTTTCTTCTCAAGGTTCCCTTTTTTGTTCAAATTTCTATCATAAGTGTTGAATCTTTAAATGACAACTTGAAATAAGGTGGATGAATTAGAAATTTTGCAAAGGAAGCCTCTTTCATAAATACGAGGTGACAAGAATTAAAGAAACAAATAAGAGCCATGTTATAGTGTGATTCTCAACTTGATACCAAAATTACAAGGAGGAATATATCCAATTGTGCGAGATAAAAACTAGGATAGAGTATTTTGTCGTCATCTAAGAGAGATCATGGGTATCATCAGAAAGTAACAAAAGTTGTAAAAATATGAAAGAGGGAACCAGTGAGTAAGGCAGAAGGCAGGTTATTTGTAAACAAAATTGCAACAAGATTTAAGGAAAAGAAATTGAAAATATTATGATAGATCAAAATTATAGAACAAGCTTGACCCATTTGCATTTTTGAGGCAAAGGAAGTTTTAGTGTTTCACTTAAGAACAGTAGGAGAATAATAACAATGACTTTCAATGAGTTAGTTTTTGAACCAAATCATTAGTATGACCAATTTGATCCATTAATTTGGGTAGAAAAGTTTGGATACATTGGTGTTCATGAGGCAAACAAGTAGAGAGGGGATTAAAACCATATGTCAGAAGAATGTGATATTAAATCATTTATAGGAATGTAGTGGAAGGTAATGTTATGAGATTATTGACAAAGATAGGGAAAGGATAAGCTTCTCAATTTTACACAAAGATAACACCTCACAAGATTGTTTATCTATAAGGAACATCTCGAGTAAAGTATGGTCATACATTAATGAGAATATAGAATAAATATGCTCAACTCTAATATGAGTTAGGATTCATTCAAATAGGGCGCAAGCTTTGACTAGCATTCAATTGTCATCAAAGAAGTCATGGTTTTTTATTTTTTTGGAGTGAAAAAATAACACTTCTCTATATTCTACATCTATATGTTATTCAAGGCTTTTACTTAACAGTATAAAGGATATTGTAATTAGCATTACAGGAGTTTGATCTGCTACATGTAACGTACACATAGCTTCTCAAGCCTTTGAGGAATGACACAAATACCTCACTTATTATATAAGGTCTCATGTTGCTAAACTAAAATTTTAACTTCTAATGTCCCAAATATAATATCCAAATCCTTTTGTGACATCACACATAATCTTTGAGACTATGTAATTATTAGGTCCAAAGATGGATTTCCTTTTTATTACATATTTGGCCACATTATTACCAAAGTTTTTAAATTTCTACCTTAGCCCTATGCTATGTTGTCACTCTATTGTACTCATCATTGGCATTTACTCTATTAGACAACATATAAGTTATGATTGGAGGAATTACTTTGACGATCATTGTTCATAATAACCATAGCATGAAGTCAAGCATTGCATAGATTGTTCTTATTCTGCCTTATGCCATTTCTGAAGAGGAAGATGATACCATAGGTTCTTGCATAAAGCACATGTACCTCTAATCCTAGCTCACAATTTCCATCAGTTAATAGTTTATCCTAAATTCTTGCTTCCTATAACATTAGTGTATTAACACAATAATAACTACTTCCTGCCTTCAAAATGCCATCACCAACTTGATTGTTAAAACCTAATAGCTTGGGCATATTATTGGGTTCAGGCACTATTCTATCCTCATTAGTTTCAGAAGTCCACTATTTTCTCTACCAGTTTACAACATAGGGCTATGCTTCAAGAAGAGCTGTTTTCAATATCTTTAAGTTAACACATACATCACATCTAATCACATATATACGCGACAATTATGGTGGAATAATAAATTATGCTATTCTTCACTTCCCTAAAAGTCGTCTAACATTATCATCATTTGTCACAATACTCACATATTGATCGACATTACCTTATAGTAGTCCCCATACAGATGCAACATAATAGAATCACACCTTGAATCTTCAAATGGTTTCCCCGTTTTTTGTTGTTGTTTTTTTTCTCCAGAAATCCATCTACTTCACTAAGTCTAATAGGAGACAAAGGCATATATAAATTCAACTACTAGACTTTTCATGATACGAGATAACTATATCATCCAAATGTCCTCAATTTAAGTCATATAACCTAAATGAAATAATACTTTATGATTCATGTCTTTTTGATCAATGCCACCCACCTTAATGTATTGTCAAATGCGTATAAACATACAATCCACTTATTGATTACATGAATTTCGTATAAAATTCATGTATTAGATATGACATTTGATAACCTTGCTAATATGTGTATTTATTAACAAGAAGTTTGAGAGCATTATAAATCCTTATAATAGGCTCTAGGTTAATTGCTCATCTTTATAGGTTGTTACACATACTATGTCATTGTTGCTCTCTCATAGGTACTGCGTGACTGTAAAGTAATAAGGTAATTAAGCTCACAACATACTTGAATGCTATATTTGGTTTGACATTATATGAACTTTGCTGAAATTTTATAATCTAGCTACATTGGTAAATGGGGAGGTGGTCTCCTAATTAGTTCCTTATAAAAAATCGGGCAAGGATAACACGCAGAGGAATAGGATGCATATGTCGCTTTGCGTGTTCTTTTTCTAAGTTTAAAACTTATCATGCCTTTCCCAGTAAAACTAACAAAACCTCCTATAGCTCGTAGTGACCCTAGCTTAACTTGGCTCTGATACCACAACTGTAACATGCGAACACCTGATAATGTAATTATCATGAATTAATCGGTAATTAGTGGTTAATAAAGTAAAAATGTCGGGCTGGGGTGTTACTTCCATCCTAGAAGTGATAAGGCTTAACTAATCAGTATGCTCACTACCAACGTAACAACATCTTATAGAACATATAAGGAAAGCGAGGTGTAAACTATCTATGCTTACGCGTAAATGATCATTAAATAAACTACCTTCATATTTATAGGCACCCCAAGGCTTAGAAATATGGCACTATGAGCTTGTGACACCCTGACCCGTCCCGGGTGATGGACAGTTACCAAGAGTGGCTTTAAGGATCGTCGACTAGCCCCATAAATCGCTACAAGCCTTTCTGCCATGTTTTATCCTCACTCACACTCGAGAAACTTCCCAAGAAGTCATTTATCCCAAGATTGCTCCCCAGCAAGCACGCTTAACTGTGGAGTTCTTAAAAGTAGGCTTCCCGAAAAGAAAGGTATACCTTTGGTGACATAAGTAGTCACTTCAATCCTTTTAAGTCACACTCGGGGTGTCACTTCGATCCTTTGGTGATATTGTAACACCCCGAGTGTGGCTTAAAATGATAAAGTGACTACTTGTATCACCAAAGGTGGACCTTCCTTTTTGAGAAGCCCACTCTTAAGAAATCCATAATTAAGCATGCTTGGTGGGGAGCAATCTTGGGATGGGTAACCTCCTGGGAAGTTTCTCGGGCAACGTGTGAGCGAAGAGGAAACATAATGGAAAGACTTGTGGTGATTTGTGGGGCCAGTCGACGATCCTTGAATTGTTCTTGGTAACTGTCCATGACCAGGGACGGATCGGGGTGTTACAGAGCTTGACTAGAACCCATTGATTAACTTCTTTCTTCACTGGAAATCTCCAACGTTTAACTTTCCAAATGCTCAACCTAACACATTAAAGCACAATATGTTCAAAGGGTAAACTGAGGTGCAGTACATTCACACATATAATGTAAAGAATAAAAATTATAGTTTAGTAAGAGACCACATTTCAATATATTTTAGTTTGAAGTCGGAGAGAGAGAGAATTATGTTAAAACTGTTACCAGTTATTATCTAAAAGTGACACCGAAACTAATGAGCTCGTATATATAATATGATAGTTGAATAGGTGTATAGTTGCTAGGTCGATTGGATAGCCTGACCTAAGGCTGCATGGGTGAACTGATGGGCATAAATCCTTTAACTAATAAGTTCACTTGATTATGTGGTAAAACAAATCTTGAAAATGATCCATTAAATAATTGAACATTTGAGATTTTGATATGTATGAAAATATGAGAATTTTTAAAATGTATCGGTAGTAAATGTACCTAGAAAACATATCTCTTTCTCATACAAAAAGATTTGTACGGCTTAGTGATGATGAAAGTAGCCTCACTTCTTGAATGGTGAAATGAGCAAGAGAAAGAGGAATGCATGGGCATTGGTTGAAATTAGGAGGGTAAGTTTATATATGTTTTGACACCCCATCCCCCCTAAATATCTAAGATATTTTCAATAAAAAAATGTGAGATATTTTTGCAAAAAAAAAACCTTAGATATTTTTCCATAAAATGTTAAATATTTTTTCAAAAAATATCTCAAGTATTTTACAAAAATCTTAGGCAATTTGTTTTAAAATCTCAAATATTTTTACAATAAAATATTAGATTTTTCCATGCGATTATTATTTATTTTGGTCATTCACATTATTATTTCATTTATTAAGGAGAGGCAAGCGATTTATATAAAGCATTGAATGCGTTTATAACTATGCCTTTCAATCATTTTCATAAATACACTGATTTATATTTATTTATCAGTATTAAATTACGATATATGAGGCATTGCTAAATCTATTTTGAGGCCACTTTATCATCTCAACTTGCAATCCATAAATGTTGCAAATATCGATTGAAATACGAGCACTCAACTTTGTTAAGTTATGATTATTTAAAGTAATTAACATGGATTAGGTTTAGGCTATTACAGGTCCAAAAAGAGAACATCGCAACAATTGCTGAGGGGACTTAAGCGTTGTCTCGTTAGATGTCGATTCTACTTGATCCTTTCAGTTATGCGTGATATTTAGGGGAGAGGATGACTAGGTATGTCCTATCAAGCTTCTATTCATTGCATTCTAGTGGATCATTCCCAAACAATCATATTTGTGGCCACCCTGAGATGGGAGAAGATTGTATATTAAGGGAGCGTAGATCTAACTAGGGCATAGTAGTTGAAGTTGACTATTTGGAGCTTACCAAGACCTAACTAGATCACTCATTTAGTGACTCTGATTCTTTTTAATATTTATCTGCACTTAGTATATATTGAAGCCATGCACATGTATTACTTGTAGGTACAGGTAAAAGTCTTAGTTGTGGAACCTATAGTGTCGTGTTAGAATTTATGGTTGATAGTGTGGAGGAAGTTGAGGTTTTGAGGATGCACTAGGCTCCTCGTCATTGAGAAGGGTATGATGTGTCCAATCTAACATTTTTGTTGCTGCTTTTTCTTATTTATTCTACACCTACTTTTTATAGAATATAGCTACAACGAAACTAAGAGTTTCGTCGTTATGAAGGCATCCTACAAACTAAGGAAGACCATTTGTTGGTTGGTCAGAATCATCACTTCTTAGAGTGATGGCATCAACAAGATATGCTCCCCTCTTAAAAAAGCTATTTCGTTTACTTATTTTCCTTTTAATACCATTGTAGCTTTTATTGGGGTGCACACTTGAGGATAGGGCTTTGTAAGCACCCAACTCATTTGTCAAAAGCAAGGCTCGAGTTAAGCGTGCAGCAGAGCCATTAGTATCTTTCCCTGAGACAAATCCTCGAAGACTATGAGAGTTAGTGCTAGATGCTACTGAAATCATGGGGTGCACCACTTCCTCCTCCACCTTTCGAATTTGTATCACCGCAGTAGTCCTCTTACATCCCTCTGAACATCACCAAGGATTAACAAGGCTCTTTTTGATGATGAGCATCGGGAAATGGCCCCTAATTTTGTCTCAGTCATTATACTTCTCTAGTCATATGTAAGTTTTCTCTGGGTTTTTAGTTGTATGAATGTTTAATTGCATTTGTTTTCCGAGGTTTATAAAACGTGCTATGCATTTTGGGGAAAAAGTGCCATATTAATTATGTAAGAAAGGAAAGAAAAGAAATGAAAAGAAAAGGGGAAGCAGAATAATGACTTTTACAAAAACAAAAGACAAAATTGTATTTATTGTTGAAGAAGAATTTACAAAAGAAAGGAAAGCACAAATAATGAAGTTCATAATTTTACAAATTAGGTGACTCCTAGATTATGAAGAGATCTAGATCCCAAGGTACATTAAAAATGAAAGTGCATCAAGGTCCTAAGGACACCTTATTTTATGTTGCCATGTTGGCGTTTCTTATAGGGTTTTGACAGTTGTAGTGTATAGAAGTTATACCACCGCTTTCATACTATCTACATCATGTGGTGAAATGAGTCTCCTTATAGAGTGTGTTTTTTCTTCTTCTTTCAAATGGAGATGGTTGACCTTAAGAATATGATGAATGTGCAGCTACAAAATTTATCTCCTTTTTAATAAAGGAGCTAGTATGCTTTGGGGTAAACTACCTTGTTTCTCTGAGGCCACTTATGTTTGATGTTGACTTTATATGGGCCTCCTTTGAAATTTGCATCCAATAGTCCAT
>NCQV01002569.1:26332-44902 GCA_002740545.1 Lophocereus schottii | reverse complement strand
CATATTGTTTTAGGCTCAAATGGGACCCATACACATTTAAGTGGCAAGGTGATGTGAAGCAAGCTGCAAAGATCAATTTTTTATCTAAGCTAAAACCATGGTCCAAATTGGAACAATGATGGCCTTTGGAAATAGGACTGGATGTCTTGAAACTCCAAGTTTATAATAGATTGAGGGCCTTTGATATCACGAGTGAGCTAGGAATAAGGTGCTTAGGCAAATGATTAGCCTTAAATAAGAAGATTGGCCATTTCTCCTTCATTGCTACTCCTTTTTGTTAATTTTCAGGTTTTGAGGTAGATCATATCCTCTGAATTTTATCTCCATTTTGACCAGGTAAACGTTCTAATTTGGACTAATTATATATTTATGGATAGCCCTAGATGTCTATTTTCCATCAAGCCACAGAACTAAGGAGATTGACCAATTGAGGTAGTGGATGACTCATCTAATCTAGCATTCATGCGGCCAAATTCCAACTCACCTACCTTCTAGATAACCCCTTTAAAATTGCACGACTAGGTTTGGTTTTATGGGTGAATTTCCTTATTAACCTATGGGTTAGCGCATTCCCGGGGAAGGGGGTACTCTCCTATTTATTTTCTTGATCCTTGTAATATTTCATGGACTTAGTTGATGATATGAGAGCTTAATGCTTAGTATTTTCTCAAAATCTGAAATTTCTTTATCTTTCTAAGGAGAGTGGTGATGTTGAGTTCATCCCTTTAATTTAATCCTTGGTGCCTTGGCTTTAGAGGACTAAAGGGTGGATTGATTTAATCTATGTGGTGGTTTGACCTTTGGCATAGATATATCCCCTTGATTATCATTGTTGCCGGCTTACTCAAATAAAATCCAGAAAAAAGTCTCTCTTGCTTGATGGTTGATCTTGGCTTGAGGTTGTGATCTTGTTAGATTATCACTGTTGTTTTTAAATTTTCTTTCTCTTAGGTCTTCATGGGGAGCTTGATCATCATCAATGATTAGGGCTAATCATCAAGAATTAATACCTTCCTTTATGTGGTCAAGGGAAGCCACACATTGTATCAGAGAAAAAGGATCCTTCTTATTTATAAGCGTCAAATCCATCCATCTTGTGTTTGATTTACATAGATTTCAATCTTTCCTTGCTGACGTTTTACCTTTAGTTCTCCCTATCAAACTCTCTTATTTTCTCCACAAAGAATGCTATTTATAGGCCAAACACAATCCGTAACCCAAACACATTCCTACACTGCATAAAACACCTTCATAAAAAGTCCGCAAAAAAGAACACCCATGCCTAAGTTTGGCATGGCCTACCAGTGCTATTTGGCTGGACCGTGCCATCTTTCTTGCACTGCCATTCTTGTTCTAGAGATTTAGCATGACCACCCTATGCCTAAGAGCACGACCTTGCCCCCTTATTTTCACTATTTTCTTAGTCGTGCCTCCTCTAGCACATCCATGCTTCCCCTATTTTTATCCTTTTTCCTCTTTTAATCTTGTAAATAATTACCAAACATCATCAATGAGGGAGATGCCTCTCACTATAAGGGAATTCCTTCTGAGCAAGTCTACGAGACAGGTATGGGCCTTGTTATGCTTCAAGCTCAGGTAAGAAAGTTTAGCAAGCAAACGGCTCATATGAAAATGGCTATGAAAGAGCCTCTTACTTTGATAGTATTAGTTTAGATCCTACTAACTATTTGAGATGGCTTTAAACACTTTAATATTATGTTGAGGTTAAAGGATGTTCCCATGCATAGAGTTTATTGATAGCCACCCAAAAACTCCAATGTTATGCCCACTAATTGTTTAAGTGCCTTGGGACAGAGAGAGCTCTTGAAGGCAATCCTAGAATCAAAGCTTAGAGTAGGCTCAAGTCGCACATGCATGTGTGATTCAACCCAAATTAACTCTTTAAAGAAGAAATTTTTGGAAGAGGAATCTATTATAACTCAAGAGAAGATCAATGTTCAAGCAGAAGGAGAGCCTAGTATAGATGATGAAGAGGCCAAGGAAGAAAATAAGATCATGTTGGATCTTGAAGAGAAAGAAATTGAGTTAAAGTCCACCTTGGAGGTTGTGGTACTTGTTTCCTAAACCCACTCTTGTCCTCTCTATTATCCCATTTTGGGAATTGAGGTAAACATCACCAAACAAGCATTATTTTCATTCTCAATAAGCAAGTTTAGAAATGAGGCCTTAAGTGGTATGTTTCCTTTGAGTGCTACTCATGTTTTGCTTGTTGGATCATAGATGTTTGATTATTATGTGCGTCGTCATGACTCCTATAAACAACAAGCACAAGCATTAGCATTTACTCCTTTATCCTCACCTCACTAATACAAACTAAGGAAGGGATGTGAGAAAAGTATCAACATGTGTGAAACATAAGATGAGAGAACCATTAGTAAGAGCAAGTCTCTAATTGCTTTATGCACTGTTGAATGAAACACAAGTAATTAAGACCCTTACATCCCTTATCTCAGTTAACCTTAAATGATCCTGGGAATGTGCTTCCATTCTCCATTTATCATTTTTGGGATGAAACCTTTCATGGTGCATTGCCCATTGAGTATTGCATGTACCCTTTGAAAGTCAGCCTCCATGGGCCAAGCTTGTGAATCATAAAGTAGTCTCTTTCGAGATGAGTTGTGATGAGTACATTAAAATTTTCAATTAGATTATAAATGTTGAAAAGATCTTTCATCCCAATGAAGGATCTCCTAAATCGTNNNNAAACTAATACGTGTTCAAGAAAGGTAGTACTCTTCGCACAATGAGTTTTTTTAAACTCAATGGGTGCAACAAGTTATCAAGAGTCATTTTCCTCGAATACAAGTTCAAGTGCAAGTAATTGAGGTTAAATCCCCTCAAAAGGGAGAGGTTGACAAAAAGCAAGCCATGAGTTTTTTTCTCCAAGATAAATTCGTGGTCCAAATAGGAACAACGATGACCTTTGGAAGTAGGACTTGATGTCTTGAAAGTCCAAGGCCATTATTGATTTGAGGCCTTTGAGATCACAGGTAAGCTAGGAAGGGTGGTTAGGCAAATTATTAGCCTTAAATAAGGAGATTAGCCACTTCTCCTACATTGCCACTCCCTTTTGTTAAGTTTCAGGTTCTAAGATAGAATATATCCTGTGTCTTTTATCTCCAGTTGTACTAGGGAACCAAGATACAATTTGGACTAATTATATCTTATAGATAGCCCAGATGTCTAGTTTTCATTAGGCCTTAGAACATCTCTAAATTCCAAGTATCAAGGAAGATATACAGTGAAAACCAAGCGAGGGTCAGTATAGGGACTAGAATTGCACGTTTTTTATTAATGAATTAATTGGGCCAGCAAATGGATGAATTAATGGCTAATATTTGTTGGACAGCTAGTGGACACACCTAGGAGCCACCTATAGGTAAATCTCCCAATGACTCATCTAATTGAGGTTGTGGATGGCTAATCCAATCTAGCATTCATGCAACTAAATTCTAGCTGACCTACATTCTAGATAACCCCTTCAAAATTGAACCAGTAGTTATGATTTTATTGGTTAATTTTCTTATAATCCTATTGGTTAGTTCATGCCTTTGGGAAAGGGGGTACTCTCCTATTTATTTGCTTAATCCTTGTAATATTTCTCAAATTTGGATTAATGATGTGAGAGCTTGATGCTTAGTGTTTTCTCAAAAACTTAAATTTCTTTATCTTTCTAAGGACAGTGGTGTAGTTGAGTTCATCCCTTAATTTAATCCTTAGTGCCTTGGTTTTAGAGGATTAAAGGGTGGGTTGATTTAATGTACGTGGTGATTTGACCTTTAACCTAGGTACATCCCCTTTGATTACTGTTGCTACTAGCTTACTCAACAAAATCCAAAAAAAATTCTCTTTCTTCATGGTTGATCTCGACTTGATGTTGTGATCTTGTTAGATTATCATTGTTATTTTGGCATTTTTCTCTCTCTTGGGTATTCTTAGGGGAGATTGACCATCATCAACGATTGGGGCTCATCATCAAGGGCCTATACCTTTCTTTATTTGGTAAAGGGAAGTCACCTTTGGATCACAAGGCTTACTATGTGTTTTCAACCCATTTTTGAGCTCGACTTACCTAAAGTGGATGGAGGCCACCACCAACAAAGAGTGTGCAATGGCAGGAGCTAAATCTAAAGTACAATCATGGAATGCATAAAGTATAGAGAAGGTGATGACCAAGAAGAAGAGAAACAAGGCAAACAAGGCTTGCAACCTTGTATGGTTGAGGAAGCCTAATAAAGGTACAAGACAAAGTACAATGAAGAATACTAATTAAAGTTGTTTTCTTTGTTCTTTATTTTTCACGTATTTTTAAGAGCTTAGTACTTAGAATAGATCCTATATGAGTATATTAGGACTATTAATTCTAGTACTTGATTAATAATGTAATATACTTTCCTATTAATATTAATGAAGAGCTTATTACTATAAGTGTATCATGTATTAGGCATGCTGTGTTTTTATTTCATTTTATGGCCTTGTGCGCGCCCACAAATTTTTTAATTATTTCTTTATATGTTTCTTTGTTTGTGAGAATTTGGTCATTGTCTAGGCCTTGGGAAGAAAGCCATGTTGAAATTGATGTTGGACGATGCCAAGCAAATGTCCAGTGATAGACAACTGGGCCTGGCATTCCCTTTTTATGAAAGGCTTTTACAAGCAAAAGCCTTTTAGTTGATCTATATTGGCATGTTTAGTGAACTTTTGACTGTCAATTTCTATTAATTGGATGCCACACCTCATTAAAATTTCTTTAACAAAGTAAAGGCCAGCTCATTGATGTTGAAATTTTCTACGTGGGTTAGGGATGTGGATTGTAATTTCTTTTAAGTTTAGATTGCCGAGTTTCAAGTTTTCTTCCTTGACTTTTGAAGAGTGCTCTAGATATTCTCTATTGGCATTGCCATCAGTGATGTGTTATAGTAAGTCATATTTTTACTGTGCCAATTAACTATTCATGTCGAGCTTGTATCCAATCAGCCTCAGAAGCTTATCCTTCCAAGGGTACCTAAAGTAAAGAATTTGTACAGATACTGCTAAAACTACCTCACTACACATAACTCTTGCAATCCTAAGCAAGTGACTTGAAGGTACCTTTTTTAAGTTAAGAAATTTGGTGTCAACAACTACTAAAAATAATGCATGGGCAAGGAAATAGTAGCATAGGTGAATTACCTAGTGAATTTTCTATATCCCGACAGTGCTAATCGTAGCTGGTCGGACCAGTATTTAAAAGTCTCATTCACTTTAGTCAAAAATGGTTGTGATGTATTTATTTGTGGCTTCCACTACACCCATGTTCGCCTCTGATTTCATGTGAGTCCTAAAGATTGTGTAATTAATTATGAAATAAGCCACTTATGTAAAAATCAATTTAGCATGGGATGCACCTTTAACCTATTTAGTGATGGCTACTAGAATGTATTCATGCCAATTATTCCCCTTAGGTGCGATTTTTCCTTTGACGTCGATTCCTCATATTGAGAAAGGCAAAGGAGAGGTGAAAGTGTATAATAAGGAAGGTGGAAAACGTTATAGATTTTCATATCTTTGGCACTTTTACACCTTCACACATATTAGAAGAAGTATTTTTCCATGGTTGTCTAGTAATAACCCTAGTGTTGGATTTTTGTAGAAAACATGTATTTGTTCATATTCATACCACAATGTCAAGCATAAATTTCCTCCATAGAGATTTGTGCTTATTTTCCATCCACACATCATAGATTGATTCTGTAGGTTGTCTTTTTATATAACACCCTGTTATTTACCATAAATTGGAATTTAAGTCATGGTAATGATCGTTGGGATCATTTGATGTAGTTAGGAGGATATTCTCATGCCAAGTCACATGACATGACATCTTTGTACCACAGATCATCACAAAGGCCATTAATTTGAACATTTGGACTATATACAAGCTGAATTGCTCTACCTACAATTAGTTTGGCCGCATTTTTTTGCATTAGCATTTTTTGGTATTAAGATCACAGATGCTAGCTTTGCTAAATTACCTAAGAACAAATTTTCTTCTCTATGAAGATATGTACATTGTAAATCTTCAAAGTATTCTGTTATTTGCAGCATCAAAGTCTAACTATATCAAGTTGGTTAGATTTTCCCCCTTTAGCGAGATAAGGAGTGTGCTTGCACTATATACTTTGTGATCTGCGGCACCATCAAAGTACATTTGCTAAGCATCATTTTCAACAAAAGGGATGTTCTCACCACAGAGATCATGATTTTCCCCATATTGTTGTACTTGGAAGTCTACTAAGAATAAAGACATGATTATTTTGTCCATGGTCTTCTGAGCGTAGAATTTCCAGCCATGTTCAGATAACAACACAACGAATTGAGATATCTTACATGAAGGATTTACCAGTCAAAGAGGTAATGCAATTCACCAATTTGTACAACTACTTGAATGTGGTGATTAAGTAAGTAGTATCTAGGTTTCACTGCAACCCAAACTTTGCCAGACACATCTTCTGTAATGCTGAGTATTGAACGTCATAATCATTGAACTACTCGCTTAACTAGTAAATGACAGTTTCTATTCCTTGGCATTATTAACATACAATTACCCCCATGGTGTTGTTGGTAGTGAAATATAACAGCAAAGCTTGTGTAGGTTTAAGAGGTTGTAGCACAAATGGTAGTTAAGTATTCCTTAATATGTTCAAAGGCTTCTTAACATGATGTATCGCATTTACCTTGATCACTACCAGCAACTTTCTTAATATGGGTTCATAGGTCATTGTCACTTTACAATGATCGACTTTCATATTGAATAACCCAGAAAATCTCCACTGTATTTTTCGTTCCTTGTGGTAACATTTTCACAACTGCCTTGAACTTAAAGGAATCCACCTTTATTCCTCTTGAGCTTACCAAGCACCCTAGGGGTTTTCTCAATGTGATTGCAAAGGAGCTTTTTTATGGGTTGCAACATATGTTGTATTTTCTTAGTGTATCAAATAATTTTTTTAGAGTAGGGATATACCTCTTCATATTTTATATTTCACAATTCCATGTAGACCTTCATCTCATTATGCACCATGAAGGAGCATTTTTACGGTTGTTTAGTAAGTAGCTCCTGTGCTGATTAGGCCAAATGGTGTGACGGTATAATAATAAGTTTACCATTGTGGGATGAATACAGTCTTTCCATGGTCCTCTATGACCATTTTGATTTGACTGTAACTGGCATACCTATCCGTGAGTGGTAAAAATTGTGTCCTGCGGTGTTGTTAACTATATGGCCTGTATTAAGCGACGAGAAGTAGTCTTTGGGGTAACTTTGTTAAGGTCTCTAAAATCGAAACACCATATGACCCCCTCATCTTTCTTGGGTAGTAGAACTATGATAATTCCAATTTTAGATAGACCTTAAAGAACCCTATGTCTAACTGTTTCTAAACTTGTGCATTTATCTTAATAGCCAAATCTACTTTCATTCTTGCTAGTTTTTGTTTCACTGACTTAGCATCATTGTTTCTTTTGAAATGGCAGTATTATTTTCACATTCTTGAATTGTTTAATTAGCTCTTCAAGAAAGTCATCTTTATTATTGTTAGCGGAAACAAAGAAATGCGCATAGTTATGCTTAGAAATAGTCATATTATTGAGAGAAGAGGCAACCACAACAACAACATTCTAAGTTAATCACTCTTGGGGACCCTTTTAAAGAAATCGGAAAAGGAGTGGGACTCATCTTCTGACTCAACTGAATATTTAAACTAGACCCAAAAGGAAGTGCGTGCATGAATAAGTTTCTCTTAATAGAGTTTAACAAAATTTGAGCATGTGTAGCTCAATTCAATATTTAAAACTCACATATTTTTTATAGCTCGAGTGGTGCCTGTTAATTCTTTATGATCAAAGAAAATAACAACAGAATAGTGAGAACTTGATAGGTGATATGCAAAGAAATCACTAAATCTAGCTTGTCAACTACATATTTAAGTTTTATTATTTAAGTTAGAGTGACTTAAAGTAATTAAGCAAATAAGTTTTCCTATCACCTAATTAATTAACTAATTAATTGACGAATGGAGGGTATTTAAGTTTAAAAAAGGTAAGTTAACAAAAAAAGGCGGTTGAAGATCAACATTAAACAAAGCAAAGAAGATAGAAGAATAAAACCAAATCACTTTGACGTGAATAGCTAAAACCCCAAGGGCAAGACTCTTGTTCTTCTTCCCCACCCCTACCCAGGCCCCTCCGCTAGCGACCGATATAAGACCTGCCGCATAGCAAGCCCATCACTAGTCCGTCACTAGCCGCCACTGGAGCATGTCGACAACCACTCGACCACCATTCCACCTGTTTCCCACTTCCAATTGCCTACTTAATTTGGTTAAAAAAAACCCAATTTTTTAAATCCCTTTTCACATGTATTTGATTAATCTTGCTAAATTGTCGAAATTACTGCTCTTATTTGACCTTAGATGGATATTTGAACATGATTGAGGCATTGATTTCGATTCTTGATATAATTGGATGAAATGATAGATGCATCATAGGCGATATGAAATTGAGATTGTGTTATGGGTGATGCGGATTTGATGATTATGCCACGAATTAAATCTTACATACAACAGATTATGAATTCCACACTTGAACATTTGGTCTAAAAGAATAAATGTATGTGATAAAATTTGAATTTTCGAATTCAGCCCAAATTTTCAATTGGTTTAATTTTTGGGAATTATAAGGATGACAAAAAAATATGAACATTATCTATAAATTATACAAGGCATTTGGAAATTTCCTGAAACGTTTCATGAATTTTGGAGGTGCATTTTCTAAGTTATGAATTCTTGAAAAAACTGCCTGGCAAAATGTATAATTTTGACCATCGTTTCAAATTTGTGAATTATTAGCTTTAACAAAATTTACAAACATTTTATTGTAGGTTTTCTATAATGGTTGGAAATTTCATTCAGAGTTTTATGAATTTTACGTGTGTGTTTCATGAGTTATGAATTTTTGAGTTTAGTTTTCCGTTTTTCATTAGTTTTGCCCACTATTCAAATTTTCGGGAGGGGTTGAAGAATAAGTCTCATTTTCTAAAGTTTGATATATTAGTATTAAGTTGCAAAATTTAATAGTTGTCAAAGTAAAAAAGAAAAAAAAAAAACTAGGATTAGTGCTTGACCTTGGGTTTTTAGCACGGGAGCTATGGAAATAAATTGTGCTATTGAGTGAGGCTGAAAGAGTAAGAAAATGTTTAACACTAAAACCACGCTAATGTTCTAATTTTACTAGTGAATAATGACATCAAATATACTTGTTAATTAAACGAAGTTACATGTTAAATCCACTTCAAATTTCGAAAGAAATAATCTTCACCCTCAAACTTTGCATGACAATTTACTCATTATGATGGATGAGCTCAATCAATACTTTAGCAAAGTATTGCTTGAATCTATTTTGGAGTTTGAATCAAGAACAACAATGGCGTAACTAACAAGATCAATGAATATGTAAGGGATAAAGGCCCATCCATCACCCATGTTAGGGAAGAATCCACGTCCTAAGCCATAAAGGCTAAACCACCAACTTTAGATTGAAGGAAACCACTCAATTAAAAATCCAAATCATATTGATTAAGAGATATTGAGAGAGAACACGTAGAGAACATAGAAGAAAGCTTTTCAATCATCATGTTTATTATAACACTAGCCAAGGGAGCACATAAACTCATCAAAGCCTTGCTGTTATGTGGGAAGGTTTCATCATAATTAGGAAAACTCTAAACAAGCTTAAACAAAACTAATTACAAGCTAAAAACTTAGCTAAACTAGTTATAATAATAAGCCTAGCTAATACATATTGTAATTGCATTAAACTCAAGCTTGAACATGTAGTAAACATAATTAGGAGACACTTGCACGTACAAGAGAGAGAAAAGAGGTGCTGCTATAAGTATTTTTCAGCTAGCCACTAAGAAACCACTTGTATTCTTTGTTGGTTTGTTTGCTGGCTATCCAAGGTCTCAACAAGCTAAGAAGGTAGGCCACTGAACCATCCATGGAAGGAAAACACCATCACAAAGTGAAACAAGCTATTTAGGGAATAGTTGACCCGATTAGGCACTAAACTTAAGGAAATAAGTTTTTCATCTTGAGCTAAATCTAGACCTAGTTTTTTTCCAAGGTTGGATTCCTTAAGATGTTAATAATCATCCCGAACCATAAAAATTCACCTAAACTAGGTTTAGGGAGAAGAATCAACTCAAATACCAACAATGGATCAGAAGGGGCCAAAACTGCAATGAGCAACATGTGAGAGTTGAATGACTTAGAAGAGCTTGACTTGGCCCTTATTTTTTTTCAATGTATGGCACCTTAGGATGCAGGCTAACTTCTAAAACAAAAATTTTGACCCTAAATTAGGTTTAAGGTACTGAATTTATCTAAATCACATAACCGGTTAGAATTAAGTCAATCATATGTGTGTCAAATTTTAAGGTTTTCAAACAAAAATGCCTTGGACTTGGAGCAAAATTTATTCATCTAAGAATAAGTAGACATATTAGCGAGTCTAACAAAATAGGATTCACTTAGCGGACCCATGAGAAGAACTAAAGGGAGACATTGTTGAAAACTATGCTTAGTTTTGGACCTAAAGAGGAGAAAAAGGCTTGGATATAAGTGGCTATTGGCTAATGCTTGATTCTCTTAAACCTCTTTGGCATGCAGAGTACCTTAAGTATGCTTCGGATTATAGGACCCCTCAAATATATCTTGCTCTGCAGCAATCTCCCCTTTTTAAGAGGATTTTTTTCCAGAAATCTGAAGGGTCTTTAAAGTTGTCCTCCACATAAGGACTTAAACCGCCAACATTAAAAGTTCCTAAAATAGCCATGTCTCATAGGTGTTGGACTTTGCAAGCATTGCCTGTCATTCTTCCAATGCTCTTGAATGGCCTATCTCCTCTTGACGTAGGTCTATTCTTTCTCTTGGATGGAATTATCTCCTTCCCTAAGTGTAGCGAAAGTACATCTCAGGCTTGGACTTTACGTGCTTGGGATGCCTGTTTGCCCTTGCTTTGTAAAACTTGATAGGTGCCAAAACTATGCATCATGTTAGGGTCATTTGATAGTATTTCCTGAGAAATTATGTGTTTAACCACATGACTTGCATTATGTTTTTCTATTTTATGCTCAAGTATGCTTCCTTAGTGCATTTTGTAGGTTTAAGCCCTTTTAACTGGACATCGACCCTCACTTGGGACAGTTTGGACTCAATACTGTAATAGTCCGACCCTAAATCATATTTATCTATTTAATAATGTGATGTTACTAATTTCGTACATCTACTTATTGCGTTTAATCATTTCAGTTGGGAAAAATTCATGTTGTTTGAGTTTCAGTTATCACCATAATTTCGAGTGAATCGATAGTGGGCCCCGATAAATATGATTAAACATTAAATTTTTTTTCAATAGAATTACAAAATTTTAATTTTGGGCTGCACAAAATTGGATCGTAATGAAGTGTTATTTTGCCCCAAGCCAAATTCATTTAAGCCAAACTTTAAGCCTGAGAAGTTTATGAACTTGACTACGTTAATTATCATTATTTATATTCCATTATAATTAGCATAAAGCCACTTTTTGGAGCATTAATATCAGCCAAGTATGCTAGATATTTCAAAAGATCTTCAAGCAAGCAAAACACACGTTTTCTTCTTCCTATTTTCTCCTGCACCCATCCGGCCACCCCTTTGGCTAGCTGCTGCCACCCCTGTTGTTATTGTTAATGGCTGTCGTCAGCCACCTGCTACCACTAGCCACCACCCTCCAGCTCTAAAACCACCTAAGACCACCTCCATCTTCTCATATTCAACCTTAAGTGAGGTAAAATCCTAACCTAATCTTATTTAATTTTGGGTTTTTATGTTGGATTTGTTTATGGATCATGTTACCTTCACATAAAAAAGTGTTAGTTTGATATTTTATTGTGTGTGGATTAGTTTGGAAGTCTATAAGAATTGGGATCAAGTATGATCATGCAAGCTTGATGTTAAAAATAATTAACCTTGAATTCTTTTGATTTAGTTTTGTAATCTCTATCATTTGGAGCGAATGTGATGTTGGATACGATGATTTCGGATGAGTTTAGATGTGAAATTCAATTGAGAATGGCTTAGGGTTTTATGACCATGCATGATTTAATTTAATTTTTGAATCAAATATGTTATTTGGATTGAATTAGGTGAAATTTGCAGGTTGGGTGTGTCATTGTCCTAAAAGAATAACGTTATGTGAGTTTTGTCAAAATTAGCCATTTATGGAAAACCCCATAAATAACCAAAAGAGACTTTTGGTTTATTTATGAAAGTAAATGAGTTTACGGGAGCATTTGGAGTGATTATGTGGAGGGAAAAAAACATATGGGGCTGGAAATAGGCCCAAAAACATCGGCACTTTTGAAATAAACTGGTGTTTATTGGTGCATCGAAAAATTATCATTTTTAGTGGATAGGTAGGGCAATGCGTTCTCTTTCAAATGCCTTATGAATCACTTCATTCTGAGTTGGGTCGAAAAAGTGATGGCTTATTTACTAAGACTGCACATGATAAAGTAGAGCTGTGCACAGTTTTGTTTAGGCCTAATTTTAGACATCGTATTGTAATAGTTATCTTCTACCCTGTGAGTGAAATATTGTGGGATTTCCTAAGATTTTCATATTAGGGTTAGGTCTTAATCTGAGGTCAGGAGTGAAAAATATGAATTGTCTAAGCTGGACCCTCAAACAGTAGTAAATTATTACAAGATTGTTAACCAGAATTTTAGGAGCTTAATCAAAAGTTCCTAAATAATTATGTATATTGCAATGAAAATGAGGAGTTTAGTGAGTTTAACAACTTTAGAGGTAGTGAAAAACTCAGTTGGTTTGAAAAAACCAAGTTAAATGGCATGTGAATGAAATTGGAGAATTGGGGAGAGTAATGACTCCAGACTAGTGCTTGTTCGGCCATGTCGATGTGATCAAACAATTCTGAACTCAATTATACCCTTCTTAGCCTTAAACCCTTGTTGTTCATCTCAGGAATATCAAAAACCCATACTGTATTTATAACCATTAGAGTCTTTTTAGTGTGATCTCAATTATTTTATTTTGGTCTATTTTGCTCCAATTTATGTCACCTCGAGTTAAATTACCCGAATATATTTAGTTTCTGAAATCATCTTAGTGTAATCTATCTTATTTCGAATGTTGAGTTGTGGATGCCATTTAATTAATCAATTTCTACTAAAGTTACAAATTATGAAAGTGAGCATTGTTTACTAACTATATATCTCTACCATTACTTTTCTTAAGCAGAACCGGGACCGAGTCTATCATTCCTATTGTGCATAAGTATTATCAAGTGAGATTGCATTTATTGACGTTATAATGTATTGGTGAGTATATTAATGAATTCATTTGCTTAATGATTTATAACTTAATCAGTGGGCCCGTCAGTTATCATTTATAGGGTAATCACCTTTCAGTTACTCATGCGGCCTCAAGTCAGGTTTGCCGATTGGCTTGTTAAGTATACACTTATCTATAGATTGTAATAGTTATGAGGGTTCACTACGATCTAATAATTGAAAATACAACTTTACATTCATCTCATTCACTATTTTAAAGTAAACTAAATTGCAAAGTGGTCACCCAATCAGTTTTTTAGTGATCATTTAACAACATAGCAATGCATGTATCGAGTTTCAACTCATATTTCAAAATGTTTATCAGGTTTTGTTTTAGGCAAATGCTTAGTGAAATGCTCTCATGCTAGCAAATTAGCTGAAGAAAGCAAGTGAGAAAGAAAATCTGCATGTCTCAGTAATGATGTTGGTTCAACAATATTTTAGGAATTGAATTTTAAGATGTTTAGTTGACGAAGTTGTAAACTTTTTGCAGAATTGCTTTGTAATGATGTTAAAACCTTATGGTGGTTAGCAACTATTTGTATATAATTTAATAATGTCTGAATGTCCTTCTAGGTAATACCAATGCCCCAATCATCAAGTTTATCAGTTCTAATTACGGGTTTAATTAAAAGTATACAATCAGTAATACATGCCTATTGGGGGCATTACCGTTTTGGTATCAGAGACATATTTGATTTTCCTTGATAGGATATAGAGTATGGAGAGTAGAGACAGAAGCATGAAATGGTTAGTTAGGGAAGGTTAATAATACATCATTACAGGTTGGTGATAATAAAAATATGTGTTTATCTCTCGCTTGTTCTTCTTGTATGCTCTTCTTTGTTACATAGATTCGTATGTAATGAATATGATGGCGGGTACTTCCATAGCCACTCAAATCTCTTTACTACATGATAGCATGGTAGTCCACATGCACCACCCCTTTTCTGAGTTTCATAATGTTACAGTATGTACACGTAGGCAGTTGTGGTCCTGCCTACAAATGCCCCTTGGGTCGAGTTTAGGAACCGATATCATGACTGTATAACTATTGGAGCCACTAGGATGGGACAAACCTGGGCTCCAGCTTTAGGGGGCTTGGGCTACCATTACCACCAAGTTGTTACTCAGGGAGGAGTTAAGGAGTGGCAGATTAAAATGGACATTCTGCAGTATGTACTTCCTTTACACTTTACTGCTCCTCACCATCACCACCTCCACTAGGCATTCCTCAGCCACCTGATAGGCTAGAGTCATCGGGATTTAGAGAGGGGATCCCTCTATCTGATGGATTGAGGGAGGTTCACATTGTTGTGGATCTCCATAATACACCAGAGGTAGTGGACTTTAGCTTTGACAACAAGCTTATGGAGGACACAGAGGAGGATCTACAGGAGGACCAGAGTTAGGGGAGCATTAGCCTGATCATGATGTCAAGGATGTAGAGTCAGGTGCCTCAAACAACAGCTTTGACTCAAGCGAGGAGGCTGGGGATGGGTCTAACCTAAACTAAGATCCATCTAGGGATTGTAGATTCATTTATGTGCTGACTTCTCAGCTAGGTTACCTTTTGAACCCCATGAATATATGATACAGTAAGTTGGATACATGAATTTTATACAAATTATGACATTGTACATAGTTAGACAGATGCTTTTAACAAGGTGGACTAGTCCCGCGTTCTTTTGGGAATATGGCGGACTTAGTTTATTGGGGATAGGTAGTGATTAATTAGAAGGTAGGAGTAAAGGCTGACTTTGGGTAGTCAGCTAGCTGTGATATTCTTTTGTTAATCCATGTCTATTTATGTCAGGTAACAGTTATCATAATGATATAATGAAGCTTTCGAATTATGTTTTAATAGTACTTGAACCACATTACCTTGTATCTATTATGTACGTGTGTCTTATATGTTGGTTGTATTTAAGTGATTGGATTACTATGCTTAATGTATAGTTAGAATGTCAAAAATAGTGTAAAACCTTGCAGAGAACCACATAGGATATAATTTGGATCATGGTCAAAGGTTAGGTAACCAAGCTTTGTGTAATGCGCCATCAAACCTTAATGGAATACTCTGATTTCCCCCTGAGTTGCTTAGTAACATGGGGAACCCTAACTACTAGTAGACATTAGTTTCTGAGTTGATGAAACAAATTTGCACAACACCTTCTGAAATCCTTTGTAAAGCCAATAAATTAGTAGACAGGGTAGCGCGATGCAACCCTAAAGTATATGAGGGAAAATATGACCAAGTGAAACTAGCAGAATGAATTAGAGGGATAGAGAAGATTTTCATAGTAGTGGACATTCCAAATGAGAAAATGGTGAACATTAGGATGTTTTACCTTACTGGAGAAGTAGATATTTGTTGGAGTATAGGCTGTTAGGGACTGATTTCACTTGGAGTAAGAGCTAAGGGCCAAATTTCACGCATTTATGGTTCAACGACATAAGGAAAAACAATTTACAGAGCTAAAGATTAGTGGTAGTATGACAGTAACACAATATGCTAGTAAGTTTATGGGACTATTCAGGTTTGTTCCTGAGTTTGTCTCATCTGAAAGACTGAAGATGGGGAGGTCTAAGGAGAGTTAGGTTTCCATATTTATAATCAATTAGTTCGTCAATTAATCCATACGTAAGAAGAATTGTATGAGCAAGCAGCTGAGGTGCAACTCTCATTTTAAATTCTAACTCATTTTGTGTATTGTTCCGTTCGGGTGTCACTCATTCATTTATCTGTGCCCAATTCGCTATGCAATTGAGTATTGAGAATATAAAGGTAGAAACTAATTATAGAATAAAGCCCCCAATGAATCTATAGTTGAGTACACTATCTCTCATAAACTTGTTTCCATTACGATTGGTGGAATCATATTCCGTGGAGTCAATAAATTAGTGAGTCAATTTGATCTATCAAACTTTGGCATCATCTTGATAATGAATTGGTTACATAATTATGGGGCTAACATTGATTATGAAGACCCTGAGGTTATTTTAAGGGATGAAAAAGGAATGGGCAAAAAGAGAAAAAACTATGTCCTTTGATTTTTGTTCTGAAAGCAAGTAGGCTATTGTGTCAAGGATGTGCTAGGTATTGGTGTTATGCCATTGACACTAAAGAAACCACAGAAAAAAAAGCAGAAGATATTCCTGTAGTTTGTGAATTTAAAGATGTTTTCTTGAGCAGTTATCAGGACCTCCCCATCAAAGAGAATTTGATTTTGTGATTAAATTAGGTCTTGGTGCCCAACCCATGTCCAAAGCTCCATATCATATGGCCTCAACAAAGGTTAAAGAACTGAAGATTCAATCAGATGAACTATTATAGAAGGAATTTATTAGACCAAGTGTGTCACTATGTGGTGCCCTAATTTTATTTGAAAAGAAGCATGGAACCATGTGGTTGTGTAGTGATTATAGGGAGCTGAACAAGATCAGCATAAAAAGTAAATACCCTTTGCCCCAAATGGATGATTTATTTGATCAAGTGTGAGGAGCATGAGTCTTTCCAAGAGTGATTTGAGCTCTAGATACCATTAGCTTAGGGTTAAACCTAAAGACATCTCCAAAACCGTGTTTAGGACTAAGTATGGACATTACGAATTAACAATGATGCCTTTTGGCCTAACCAATGTCCCCGTAGCCTTTTTGTATCTTATGGATAGAGTTTTCAGACTCTATTTATCATGTTTTGGCAGCATTTATAAATGGCATCTTGATGTACTCTAAGAACAGATATGAACATGCTACTTATTTTACAATAGTGTTGCAGACCCTAAGGGAACACCAATTATATGGCAAGTTAAAGAAGTGTGAGTTCTGGTTAGAAGAAGTGAAATTTTTGGGACATGTAGTTTCAAAAGAGGGGGTTAAGGTTGACCCTTAGGAGGTGAAAGCAATTACAGAGAGGGCAGGGCTAACTAATGTCACTGAGATTACAAGCTTCTTGGGTTTAGTTGGCTATTACTGAAGGTTTGTGAAGGATTTGTCGAAGATAGCATTTCCCTTGATCAATTCGTTGAAGAAACTATTAAGTTTGAGAGAACTGAGAAGTGTGAAAGTGCATTTTAAGAATTAAGGTATCAATTAACTATCACCCCCAATCCTAACACTACCAGTAGAAAGTAAAGAGTACATTATCTATGTTGATGCATCGAAGAATGGGCTGGGGTGTGTTATAATGCAAGAAGACAAAGTGGTAGCTTATGCCTCCCGATAGCTTAAGCATTATGAGAGAAACTACCAATGCATAACCTAGAAGTAGTGGCTACAGTCTCTGCGTTGAAAATTTGGACACATTATTTATATGGAGTATCCTATGAAATCTATACTGATCATCAAAGCTTGAAGTATATCTCCACTGCGAAGGAGCTTAATTTAAGATAAAGGCATTAGTTGGAAGTGCTTAAAGATTATGACCTGCAAATCCAATATCACCCAGGAGAGGGAAATGTTGTGATAAAATTCCTGAGTAAGGAGGCTCAATATAGTTTGAACACTGTAATGATTACCCAGTTGAACCTCTTAAGAGAACTTGAGGACTTGGGTGTTCAATTAGTGTCATATAGGCAAGCAAGTGTTTAATTGTCAACACTTACTTTATAGCCCTCCATAGTGGACGAAATTTGAGTGAACTAGGAAGATGGCCCTGAACTTCAAAGAATAAAGTAAAATTTTAAGAGAGGGAAATCGCCTGGATTTGTTGTACATGAAGGTGGAACCTTATGATTTTGAATCACCAGTGGGTGCTAAAAAATGTGGAAGTAGGAAGAAGATCTTAGAAGAGGCTCCTAGCACCCGATACGCATTACACCCACGTGGCCCAACATGTATAGAGCTAAAACAATACTTTTGGTGGAATAATATGAATAAAGAGATCATAAAGTATGCAGATAAGTGTCGAATTTGCTAAAAGGTTAAAGCTGAGCATCAACATCCGGTAGGTGAACTGGGACTTTTAGAAATTCCCACTTGGACATGGGACTCAATCTCCGTGGACTTCGTCATAGGTTTACCTTTTTTTGCTTCAATGAAGGATGCTATGTGAGTAATAGTTGATCTAATCATTTAAGTCTGCCCATTTTCTGCCAATTTCGAATACTTAAGGAGTT
>NCQV01002522.1:23123-39193 GCA_002740545.1 Lophocereus schottii | reverse complement strand
GCACGGCCACACCGTGCCACATTGCTGGCACGGTGCTCCGCCTCCCCCGGTTTTGTCCCATTTTACCGGTTTTCGTCGGTTTTCGCTGTTTTGTCCCGTCTTCGTCCTTTCTTGCGACGTTTGCTTAATTTGGTGTTATTTCCTACAAAATGTAAATAAAACAAGTAAAAATCCTAAGAAATAAGTTATTATACGAGCAAAAAGTGGTGAGGCACGTAAAATGGGTAAATTTACCGTTCAACATAGATCGGCTCAATAAGTTTAAGTTGCCTAAGTTTGAGCCATGTTTAGTTGGCAAAGCAGCTAAGAAGACTTCTTGTAAGGTGTCGAAGGTGCCTACTTCCTTAGTACTCATCCACTAAGTAATGAAATTAATTATCACAATCTCGCGTTTCTTGAGGATGAGTTCTGAACTTTTGGTTAAATATCCCCCCAAAAAAAAACCCCCTACATTTATATATAAGTGACTACAACATATGAAACGGTCTCTTGATGAAGGGGACAATTTGAAATATCGCCAATCTACTAAGGATGACAATTTGAAATATCGCCAATCTACTAAGGATAATACAGTTTTGTCAAGTTAAAGTGTAACGCTCTAAATCAGCAAATTTGGCACGTCGTATAATTGGTAAGGCTAGAAAGGAGATTTCACTTATGTTTATTGTCAAGGAAATATGTCCGCACAAAAGTTGCCAATATATTTTTTTTCTTGAGTTCATTATCATTGAATCTATCTTAAAATAACTAAAACATAGAATGAAAACTTGGAAGACAGGTCACATATAAAGAATATCAAGGATGAAGCCTCCCTAATTAATACACACCTGTTTGTAATGTTTATACCTCATCAAAGTTAAGTTGTTATTGTTCCTCATGGTGAGCATTTGGCTATGTAGAGCTTTCTATTTACTTCTAAAAAGTACAAGCCTTATACTTGACTACGCAATGCATACCTCAAACTGATCTAATATACATATGCATCCTTTTACACAATATAATATATATCCACAATTCGTATAAAAAAACACATCTCACGCCTACAGACTCGCCAAGTGCTCAATCCTTGATCTTGGAAAGGAAATATAGGCAGGAATTGAGCAAAGCACTGCTTAGTGGGGAGTTCTTAACTTCTAAAATAGGAAAATAAAGTTGTACGCATATTGCACATATTTAGGCCTTGGTCGACAAAATTAGCTTTTTAAGTAGCAGATAACCATTTAGATACCAAATAATGGTTCTAATTTATTTGTTAGTGATAACTGGTTAGATGAGTAGTTGAAGCAAATATATTATGCAAATTTAACTATTGAGCTAGCTGATTCATGTAAATTGTCATAAAAAAATATAGATATATTCCAAATATAAAATTCCCAAATGGCATTTGTCAGTGAAAAAATATGAAAGACTACTTTTGAATGTCATAAGCTAATATTGCTAGCTTTTCAAAAACGTTACTTAAACTATTAAACGTTACTTGGAATGCTACTCCAAATGCTAGGTTACCAAATACTAAAAATTAACTGATTAGTATATAAACTTTTTCAAAGCACTAAACACTGGTTAAAAAGCTATTGTTGAGCACAACCCTTAAAGACCTACTAGTATTTATGTCATAGACAGAAACAAAAATCATGCCTTACGAACACGTAGAGATTTAATAGGACTCTTAAATCATGATAGTTAGGTTAAGCAAACACAGTTGCATGTATCCACATGATTGCTTCAATCGTGATCAGGAGACTAACTTTGGCGTTCACAAAGTCTTGTAATAGCTCAAAGTACACAAAAGGTAAGCAAACCATAACCTCATTAACAATTTTTATGAAGTTCAACTTATACAAGTAATCCACACTAAAATGAAGATATTTAAAAGTCTAAAGAAAAGCAAGTGTTATACCTTAAAGTATTTATTTTCCTTTTTACATATCATTTCGGGTTGTAAGCTAACACCACATACGTAATCATCATCAAAAGTGTCCAAGCCTTAGTATAACTACACTAGGATCAAGTCCACACATCCAAAAATTATCCGATGGGAGGCTAATGCATGTCTAAGGAGGGCCATTGCCCAGTTTAGGGTAGTAATATACACACAACCCATCATATCCACTTGTAGTAGGCCCTCTTTTTGGTAGTAATATACCAAGTGCGTGCTGGCTCATAAAATTAAACATTAACTCCTTTTCAATCCATTATAAAGCCTTCTTGTCATAATTCATTCATCTCATTTCAAGACCTCCCAAGGTGAGGGTTAAAAGAATCCAGATCTAGAGGTTGAAAAACTATACATTTCACCAAAGATTTCCAAAGCATTCTTTTACGAAACATTCTTTTAAAATAACTCCTTCATCAAAAAGAGTCCACTTAACAAATATTCCAAGATCATAGAATAGGTCAAATCCAAACCCTTTTTCTAAATGAAGGTATGTGACCCTAAAAAATGTGGACCATATCACAGAAACTCAATAATTAGTTTTGGCATTCAAATACAGTTGCACCCCTATGTTCATTATTAAAACAATGAATCACATAGAGTAAGCTCCATCCAAGTAAGCATACATCATCTCATACTCTGGTCAATCTAGCTAACTATATAAAGTACATGTATTCTAGGGAGAAAAAAAAACATTCCACTTCCAATAAGAAACAAAGGTTACGGTCTCTGCAATATTCACTTGCTAGCTAAGACAAATACATTGAGAAGTGATTTCACAAAAACCATTTAAGTTAACAAATTAGGAATGAGGAGAAGACATTGTCAATTTAGAAACTTGTGTCCATGATAGATGAATGAGATCACAAACCTCCTAACCAGCAAAGACATCCTAGGTTGGTTACTTCTTAGGTACGTGTAGCAAGGTAGAGTTGATTCTAGAGTGATGCAAGCAAGGATTAGGCTAGCGGCAAGTCACCTATACCACATTTTGCATCCTTAGTTTAACAATAGCATACCCTAAGTTGTCATTAAACCTATAACTTTCAATGAGGAAACTCCAACAAGTAAATTTAGTAACTTGTTCATTCATTCATCGATTCCTCGAAATATGGTTTAACTTTACTAAATATTTTAAAGTTAAGAGACACAGGATCTCTTAGTGCTATGTAATTTGTGATGTCGTATACATAGGAACAACATAGTCGTACGTGAATCCATCCATCACTGATGCAATTACCAAAACTAGTTTCATTTTCAAAATTTAATCTTTTAGTGAACAATGGTAATTCATGTCAAGCTGGCCACCGAGTATACACATTTGCAAGTAGTCTTCAGTCTCGTTTTAGATGTACTAACTTAGCGGTGGGGTAGAGAAACCTATATATCAAGCACTCTAAAAGATCAACTACTAAAGTAATTAAGTTCAATGAATTTGAAATTTGCAAGAGCGATTCATCTTAACATATATAAAACTATACATACACATATCAAAATCAATTTTTGATTTCGAAATCACTATAATGTTAAGAATGAAGGAACCACCCATCTCTATCACTATTTTGAGAAACTAGGTTTTGATTAGGTATAGCCTTGCTCTTCTTCACAATCCACTTCTCCCTCCTTTGCTACAATAGATAAACATCTAAACCTGGGTCACAGGGTTGTGGCTTGAGCAAGCCCCTCTAATAATTGGTGGTGAGTCGCAGTTGTGAACATATTGGTTGAATGCCCATATCAACTTCACTCTATTCTATCTATTTCGAAGGGTCTATACGGCCTTACCCTTTGCTTCTAGCTAGTGGCCATAGGTCGACTGGCAACAGACTTAGCCATTCTACCATCACCCTTCTTTTGTCCCTCTTCTCTCCTCCCCTCCCCTTCCCTCCCCTTCTCCACTAGTGTGAAGGAAGCAAGGGCACTTTATGAAAAAATAAGTAGCATTTGTTTTTTATTTTATATTTGGATTTGAAAATCAGCATTACTAGATTTTAATAATTTGAAATTTGATGGGTTTGGATGCTATTAATGTAACCTGGAGAAAGAGACACTTACATTTCAACATTTGGGTCTATTTATTCTCGTTAACCTATACTAGGAAAAACTATTCCACAATACCCAATTTCACTTAACCATTAGCTAGTTTTTCTTAAGTTCATATTATTGAGAATAAATAGGTTTATAGATCAATTATGGTCTAGTCTCTAGATGAAATTATTGGCATTCAAACCCTCAAAGTTGGAAATATTAAAACCCAGTAATCCAAAATTACGAGGTGGGATTTTGTTTCCATAAGACATATATCAATTAAGGCATGGAATTAGTGAGGTAGGCAACACATGGAGGTGTGATGAGTTCCTCTTTTATCTTAAACTAGTGTAGACATGTGCCACACAGTGTACGATGAAATAGAACTTTAAAACGTATGTATTATTAAAAAAATTGAAAAATTACTAGTACATACATAATTGATATTATAATTCAGAAAAGATAAGATGATAAGTAGCTATTAAAAAAAAGAAAAGTTTGTCAGATATATAGCAAACAACAACAACTCAAAGTGTGAGTTCCACTTCATACATAGCAATTGAGATTAATAATGTAGAATTGATGGCTTAGATTTAATATAAGACTACCCCTCAGATAATAGGATTATCATATGTCCTTTATCACATATTTGGCTAAAATTATAGGTATTTTTAAAAATAATAATAATAAAGAGATATTTTATGTGGTGAAGGTACCTTTTTTTAGGATATAGAATCGACCACTTAGATTTAATAGCTTACTAATTTTTATAATCTCGATTACATTAAATCCTGCAAATCACTTTCGTCACAGCATTTTAGGAATTTTCAAAGATTATCACATTTTTTAACTACTTGGGGAATTATTTTTGTTTGATAATGTGATTATCATATATCATTTATCACATATAACAAAAATTATGACAGATTTTTAAAAATAAACAGGCATTTTCCAAGGACAAGGTAGGTTTTTTTCAACTTTAGAATCTAGGGTTTAGAAGTAATGTATAAATATAACTACCTTGGTTTTCTTCTCTAAATATTAGAATAATCATCTATCTTTTACCATGTATATCCGATTCATGAGGATTTTTTTTTAAAAAAAATAATGAGATATCTTAACTTTAAAATCGTTGGCTTTGATTTAATGAATAAATAATCTTTACAGCTGAGATTTAACAAAATCCTGCAAATCACTCTGAAGCATTTTAGGATTTTCCAAAGATTATCACTTTTTTTGAATTGCTTGTGTTTTTTTAGATAATATAAGTATCACTTATCCTTTATCACATATAATTAAAGTTATGACAAATTTTTGAAAAAATAAAAATGTAGAGGTATTTTACTTGCATGAGGTCTTTTTTTAAAAATCTGAAATCTACGATTGTCATCTGTATCTAAGGTCATGGGGGATTTTTTTAAAAAATAAAAATGAAGGGATATCCTAAATATAAAATCGATCACTTTAGATATAATGAATAAATAATTTTTATGATTGAGATTACACCAAATCCTGCAAATCACTCTTATTGCAGCATTCTAAGATTTTTCAAAAATTGCTATCAATGTAGTGTAGATATTATTAGCCTAGTAAACTAGAAGGCAGGTTAAACAATCTACAGTTAATATTAGTTAGACCTTCTAGTCCATTATACCTCAGTTAAGATGACCCAAAATCAATTTAAACTCTTCCCTATCAAATCCATAATTCAGAGGCAACTTGACTTAACTCCTTATCTCCCAACTTGACTAAATTTTAGTACAACTAAGATGTAAATGTAGGCTAAATTCACTTAAACATATAAATCAAACAATCCAAGGTATCACATGCAGACTAAAAACATTCATATTTGAATTTAGTAAATTTTAGTCATTTGTATACTTTAGTCTCTTACCTAGATAATATAGAAAGAGATAGTAGGAATGGTCCCATAGTCGTAAATAGTGAAAATGATACATATCAAATCAGCTAGACCTTGCACCAAGGCATAAGATTGTCCCGTCTATCCCAAGAAACACTTGTCATAATATTCCAGCACATAAACCCACTTGGCACAGTTGTTCCTAAATCCTACAATTTAAAATTTTGACACAAATACTTGGCACGACCACCCCGTCCCATAAAGCACAACTGTGCTCCCCCCGCCCCTCCATTTTCACTATTGTTTTTATCCATGCCACCTCCAACATGCCCATACTTCCCCTATGTTATCCTTTTTCTGCTCTTTTCACCTTACTACCAACCATGGCTAGTGAGCAATACGATTCTAACCCTACGAAAATTCCACTTGAGTAAACCCATGAGATAGGTAGGACTCTTATCGAGCTTCAAGAGTAAATAAGGAAGCTCACTCAAGAGGTAAGGGAGTCCACACCACAAAACCCTTACCAAAGAGGCTATAATATTTGTCCTATTAACATCGAATACTCTTCCTCTCATGAAGATTTTGATGAACAAGAAGGAAGACCTAGAAGAAGAACCATCCAAGGGATGACCTTAAGGATCTCAAAGTTGAGGCTCTGGAATTTGATGGCAATCTTAACCTGGAGAACTATCTTGATTGGATTCAAGCCCTTGAGAGGATCTTTGAACTCAAAGAGTATAATGAAGAGAAGGCTGCCATGTTGGTCATTCTTAAGTTGAAGGGGTATGCTTCACTATAGTATGAGCAACTGAAGAAGAGTAGGGCTAGAGAAGCCAAATCCAATTTCAAAACTTACTTTAAGCTCAAAAAGCATATAGACAGGAGATTTCTAACCCCTTTTACAAGCAAGAGCTCTACCTCAAGATTACCTCTTTAAACCAAGAGAATCTAAAGGTAAAAGAATACATTAGGGAGTTTGAATAACTCCAAATGAGGGTTGGCCTAGATGAAGAGCCCAAGCCCAAGATTGCTAAGTTTATTAAAGGGTTATCCCTTAGCATTGCTAGCAAGGTGGAATTATAACATTACTTATCCTTTGATGATGTATGCCACTTAGATATCAAGGTTGAGAACCAACTTAAGGGAAGAAAGTCCATTCACACCCCTTTTACTAAAATCCCTTCCGATCACATTGAAGTTGAAACTCCACATCCACAAGTCAAGGCTCATTACAAGGGTAAGGGAATTGCNNNTGAACCACCTAAAAGGTTGAAAGGAAAGAAATGTTACAAGTGTCATGGCTTTAGGTATTTCTAAGCCGATTGTCGCAATAAAAAGGCCCTTACCATTAACAACACAGATACAATTCGAGCCATTGAAGAATCAAGTGAATAAGAAGATGAAAATGATTAATCTACCTTGATGTTGGAGAATTATTATTGATTAAGAGCTCCCTGCGTCCCACAAGGGTTCTTTGTGACGATAGTCAAAGGGAACAAATCTTCAAATTAAGGTGCACCGTTAGAGGCAAGGCTTGTGGCTTAATCATAGAAGGTGGATGTTCCACCAATGTGGCCCAAAAACAGTCAATGACAAGCTTCAAATTTCCACTGAGGAGTATACTACTCCAGACTCTCTTCAATGGTTAGGACCAAGTGATGAGGTAACTGCCTCTAGACAAGCTCTTATTTCATTCGCAATTGGTCATTATTATGGTGAAGTATTGTAATGTCCTTCCCATGGATGCATATCACTAGTTACTTGGTAAGCCTTGGTTGTATGATAATCATGTGATTTATAATGGGTATGCTAATACTTATTTACTTAAGTACAATGGCAAAAACCTTATATTGGCCCCTTTACCTCCACCCAACTGGGAAAGGGAAGTGAGAAAAGCCCTCACAAGAGTAAAACATGGGAAGAGTGTGCCACTAGTAAGAGTGGGTCTCAAATTTCCTAATGGCAAATGTAAACAAAAGTGAGAGGGTGGAGCCTTTACCCCTTGTAGTTCACCAAATGCTTAAAGATGAAATCCTAAGAGAACCTATTCCTAAGGTCTAATTGCCCATAAAATGATGTTAAGAGAAGGCCCTTATACGAATGATCAGCCACAAACGATGCCTCTCGTGAGTATGATGACTTTAAGCTATGATGTGATGAGAATGTTGAGATCTTCAATGAGTTCATGAGGCCTAGGAGAACTACTCATTGCTATAATGATCTCTTAAAGATCTTCAACAACTCTTGCACCTTCACGAGGAGAGGAGTCATTAGTAGCTTGGGTGTTTTCAAACCCAAGAATGGTAAAAGGCATGCAAAGTTGAAGTCATGAAATTTCAACCCCAAGGATCTAAGGGAAAATCCTTCTCAAATAAGGAAAGTTGATACATATTGAATCCATTAGACCTTGCATTAAGGCAAGAAGATGGTACTCTATCATAGTGTTTCACCTATCAAATGGGCTTAAAAATTAATGATCTACGGCTTTTTAGAAAGGTGATAGAGTCTACTATTGGGATATGTAAATATTTTTAGTATATATTTGCGTTGGATCCCCTAAAGTGGTGAACACTTCATTACAACAATACTGATTTTTACTTGGTAAACTTGTTAAATTTGGGTCAAGTTTAAATCCTACCAAATAAAGCTAAAACGGAGCAAGCCTAAGTCTTGGAGATTCCTTATGATGTCTATTTGAGCTCCATAAGTAAAATAGGGAGAAATGACCCAATTATGTAGAGTATGCACAAAATTTCAATTTCGTACTAATCTGGTATTTGGCCTTCATTGAGGAAGGTATAGCTATTATTTTTGAGATTAATTAGCACGGGATGATTACACACTCATCAAGAAAGACACTCTAAGTGGAGGCACCTCCATTGGTGGACTTCAGTCTTCTACAAACTCTCCAGAAAATGAAGGATTTATCCTGAAAAATAGAGCTCACTTTGGTTGTAATTATCTAAGTAATTTGACTTATTATCCTAAGATAATTTTTAATCCCCCTATTGGTACACTTACCCCACTATTGTAATAGTGAATCCTACTTATTTTGAGTATTTATAGACCCTTATACCTCAATGTAAATACAGCTTGAAGTTAAATTATAAACGGAAAGGTATATGCCTATTTTCTCTCACTAAAATCTCTACATCTTTATCTCTTTAATTAAGGGTGGCCTTTAGAATTGTTCTTTGGTGGCTTAAGTCTTTAGAAGAGGAATATGGTGGAAAGTTTTGAATCTTTCCTTTAGAGTTCTTCTTGGGTGGCTATGAGCCTTTAAGAGAGGAGCTTAATGGGAAGTGTTTTATCTATCTTTTGGATAATACTTTAGGTAACTCACAATCTTATTGATTGTTTGAGATTGAATCCAAAAGAAGCATCCTTAGTATTATTATCTTCCTAATTATATTTGATCTTGGGAAATTTAGGATCTTGTTCCGTATCAGGAAAGCTATCTGCTAATGAAAACCAACCTGAAAATAGTTCTCAACCATCAGGATTGGTATATGAGGTTAGTCCTCATTGTCCAACCACTAAACATGACAATAGTTCACATGTTAGGGATCCCACATCTCAAAGAAATAGTGGAGAAATTCTCCATCTGGTTAGGCAACTCGAAGACACTTTCAAAGCCAAGGGGAAATATTCTTCTCCACCCCTTTGGAAATGAAGGTAACCTACCTTTATGTAGAGGCTATAGTATCACTAAATCACAAAAAGGGGATGCACACCATGAGAGATGATAGGGATTCAATGCTACTAAGCAATGTTTGTCCTTTATCTTTGATGTAAAAGACATGGATTAAGCTAGATATGTTCTAGGTGTAAAAATAATTAGAAATCACCCTACAAAGCTTCTTAAACTATGCTAGGAAGAGTATATCAAGGGAGTCTTGGAATGCTTTCAAATGCAATATCCTAAACCTATTGATACTCTATGTGACAAGGGCCTGACCTAATCCTTGACCAATGCCTAAGACATATGAAATAAGGATAAAATGAGTAGTGTTCCCTATGTTAACGCCATGGAAGGTTTAATATGTGGTATGTTGTGTACACAACCATACATGTGCTTTATGGTTGGGTTGGTAAGTCAATACCAAAATAAACTTAGATTTGCTAGTTAATTGGCAAGTTATCAAGAAAAGAAAGTTGTCATGAAGTACATATCCACCAAACAATATCATTTCTGATTCTTGACTAAATCTTTTTCTAGGGAGTCCTTCAAAGCTCAAGTGATAAGTCTAGGTTTGTGAAGGTTAGTTTTTGGATGAATATTGTAATGTGATGGGAATTTTCTAATGTATTAAGCATTTATAAAATAAAATATGATATTTCTTATTAATTGTTCATGAATATACAATTGTATGATTAAGAACATTAGAAGGTAGTTAGGCTTTTGATTGACTTTCTTAAACAAGTAATCACCTTGACATTTGAGTATGGGGTAGGATGAGACTAAACAATGTTAACACTGTGTATGTGTAGTATTTTATTATCTTCATGCTTGTGTTGCATGAAGGATGAATAATTATTTCTTATAGTCATCTTAGTAACACTACTAGAAAAAGTCTTTCTAGCGACGAAAAATTTTATCCTTATAGGTGTAATTAATCGTTGTTAAATGTTTTAGCGACCAAAACAAATTTGGTCATCGTTCATTGTTATTGGTCCCGTTGTTAACATTGTTAACGATGGTTTGAAATTTTCCATCGTGACAATTAAGAATGATGACACAAGTTCTTCTCATTGTTGACTAATTAATATTGATAAACTGTTTACTAATAACAACTAACTTATTTCTTGTGAAAGCATACTTGCCATCACAGTCATGCCCAGTAACAATGAATTGTGCTTGTCATTATCACTTTTTTTTAGGCAACAAACATGTTCATCATAAAAATTATAATTAACTACGTAACGACCAATTTCTCAGTCATTATTGATTTTATAGAAAATAGGAATTGTTTACCTTGACATGGCTTGCTGAATACATTGTGTAGGTTAAATTATATGTACAAATCGATGTCAAAGTAATTAATTTTATTGATCATTGCCATGAAAATGAATGTTACAATGTATAAACTACGTACAAATCGATAAAATGGCAACATAAAGCTACCAATCTATCTTGAGAGTTGAGTCAAAATTAAAAAAGAAATAAATAAATAAAATCTTAAAAAAAAAAAAGAAAGATTCATGAAGTTCATTGTAACTGCACATCTTTGTACACATCTTGAAGCATCTGCAAAGAGAGAGGAAAAAAAAATGTAAGTCACAATTCTATTGAAAAGCTAAACGTAGGCTTAAGTGAACTTTGCAAATTATGAGATCCCACAATACACATATATCAGGTCAAACTCTCAATCAGCTTGCTGCTCATAAGCTTAGGGATGAATTAAATATATAAAAATCAAAACCTTAATTCACATTAGGCCAATGAAACAGTTGCACAGAGACAAGAAGAAATTACTTTGGCATGATAGATAAAAACTAGGAGTGACCGTGGGAGCCTTGAACATATTTGACATTAACCCCATTAAATTTTTTGACATATCCATAGCTTATGAGCTTGGCTACAAATGTTAACACTATTCTTGGGAAAAGAATAAAGCATTAATAGATAACCTTTCTAGTCATATTTGATATCTCATGAAGATGTACAATGTAACAACATGAACTGTGATTGTGATGCTAAAGCCCTAAACCATGTCTTCTTGACATCATCTTATGTGCAAACTTGCAAGTTTGAATTCCATCTAGGCACCGTTGAACCTTGAGAACTAAGCACATGAAGAACCTACAAACTGTGAAGTACTAGGAACCTCAATTAGTTTCTTGGTGCACATTTACCATCTTCCCAAAGAAAAACAAATAATTTTCATATCTTTTACATTAGCATTTTAATACAGAGACAGCTATACTTGTATCGGTCTGATAATGATTTGCACTTCTTTGTATCTACTATTAGTGAATGCATTGGGATCTTTTACCATGATCGCATATATATTTGAGCAGTTTGTTCATTATACAGTAAAACAATGGCCTAAAAAATATTTATTGAAAATATTTATTGAACAATTCCTCATGCAAACTCCTAATATAGATATGTTCCTAGATAGACTATAATCCAGTAAGTAATGACTTAATGACCTATATGCCAGTGTAACTGCGTGCAATTGTAAATGTCTCCATATAAAACGTAACACTCAGACGGTAGGACACAATGAAATTGCAATAGGGCTTTGGACGATTTTGGTCCCCAATTTGGAATCAATCATCAACACTAAGTCAAATACTAAAATCACTCGTTTTTCTACACACATAGACAACCAAAGGCTTCCAAGTACCCCTTTAAACCTGACTAAAAGAACTTGATCACTATAGTGTTATTGATAAAAAGCTTATTGGAATTATCATGATTGATAGCCTCGTGAACCATGAGATAATCTAGGGACTTTTTCGCTTGATAATGGCAGTTTAGCTTCGTTCCCTTTCTACATAAACAAAGAGAAATCAAATCGTCACAAGTGCAGTTTCACTAGCAACAATTCGTTGCAATCCAAACAAACGACACAGAATAATGCTTTGATTTTGATTCTAAAAGAGAGGAGTATTGGATATGTGAAGGAAGCAGGAGATCCTACAAATTGAGGATTTAGATTGGTTACCAATGTTAGGATAGAGATAGAGATGGAACACATCTCTTCCTCACGACACTAATTATAAGAATACGAGTCTACAATGGAATTCGGCATCACAATCGGCATAAGAGGGGAAAACTAGAATAAGGATTGAGGATTGAGAAGAGAGAGACCGGAGTACGATTACTCGGCTACGTCAATTAGTAGCCAAGTTAGGCGTTGATCACTACGGCCAACTGCAAAAAATTCCAGGACAATGCCTCGTGGAGATTGAGATCAAGGCTACGAGGGGAAATGAAGAAGAATAGGTTTAGGGTTAATGTCGTTGGTTTTTATTTTTGAGGATAATGTGTGTGAATGTGATATGAATTTGAGACCTATTATGGGTAAATCAAATTGTTTAACCTTTTCCATTGTATTCCTGAATGTCGCCATCAATTATTTTTGTTTAGGAGGAAATTGCTAATTTTTTTAATTAGTTTTTTTCCCCATTATTCTAATATTGCCTCTAAATGGTACAATGATATGAAATAGTTTAACTTAGAGGTATGATATGAAGTCAAGTTTTGAAGTTATTACTTTAATGCGTATTCCTCTAGCCTAGATGTATACGATTCAATGGAACACATTAGGAAAGAAGTCAAACTAACATGTAATATCCTGAGCGTCTAAGTAAAAATCTATATACATCTTCACCATATCATCCCCAGCAACTGTATTTAGTATATAATCAAACTTTACCATTATGAGCATAAAGAGACAGTGTATTCTATCAGTGATGTTTGGACGATTAGGGGGTGTATAGTTATTGTTATGTTAGATGGCGAGTTAATATAACATTACCTGTTACTTTTTGGTCACATACCCCATTCACTTGTATGAAATGTGAGAGATTTGTTGGCAAAAAGTATTATTAAAGAATGGATTGTGTGGCTCAATGGGAGCTATTATCCGACTCAAGTGTTTGAATGACCACATGCCACCTAAGTGGTGTGTGGAGGCTAAACCACCTCCTTATGTCTCTTTAGGATTAAGCAAATATAATTGGTTTAATGAGAACATACTTGAGAAGAGCTAATGAAGGGTATTAGTGAAACACTAATCAATTCAATCCAAAGTTGAAACACAACTCTTTATCTCTTTCACGCGAGTCTACTATCAAGAGCCTAAGGCTTATGACATGGTATAATTCCAACGATTCTAACAGCCACAAGCAATTCTTCAAGTACTTGTGATTCTGCTAGTGCAATTCATGGGCAGCAAATCAACATATTAATCTTTTGCTTTTGCGCCTTGATTAATTCTAATTTTAGTAACACCAAGTAATTAAAAATTGAAATTATTAAGATTCTGATAAACACATACTTTAGAGTTTCTTTTTTTTCCACCGACATAATTTAGAGTCTAGAGAAGAGATTGGAGAACAATTCCATGCTCTTTCTCGGTTGGGTTATGATTGTAGCTCAAGGGAGAGAAAATGGGAGATGGTAGAGGGCGGAGATAGAGGGTGTCTGGCGCATTAGCAACACAGGAAGCTGAAGAGAGACAAATGGAGGAATTATGGGAACAAAAGAACTCTTTGAGTCAGACTATGTGATTTTTTGCATCTATAGCTGTTCGTATTTCTTCTTCTCTGGGCCTAACATCAGCTACTTGAAATATGATATTACTATTGCCTATCATCTCTCTTTTAGCAGGCCAATCCAACACGTAAAACATTTTGAACAAGAAAATTGATATGCATGACGAGATGGCCATAGTTATTCGAAAGGATGTCGCTAGGGGAAGTTACGACAAATCATTTGATGATACGTCCCAAACTCGTAAGAATATGATAAATTCAGAAGAGAAAGGTGTGTAAACACAAATTTCGCACCTAAAATAAATTAAACAGGAAATTGAGTAACAAATTGAATTTTTGTATTTATATCAAAGAATGGGTACAATCTCCATATAACTGTTAAAAGAAGCAGCGTAATAAATCCTCTGATTCAATATCTTTGAATAGACTTGAATGAACTTGATCTTGAAAGAGGGTCTAAGAAGTTTAATCTCTATCAAGATATGAGTTTAATTCCCGTGTATAGATAGCCCGTGCTTAGAGTGCTTGTTGTCTTCTACTAGAGAAAAGTCATGAGCTCTTTTGAATTCTTCTAAAATGCTGACCCCTGAATGAATGGGGGTAGCTCCCTTTTTATAGACAAGTCGGAGTTAAAATTTCCCTTCTTATCTCTATTAAAAGAAATAAACATTTATTTTCTGCATCATCTATGCCACGCGGTGCTTTTTAATTAGTCGCAGTACATTTTCATTAGATATTTAATTTAACGGAGTACAGTAATTAATTTAACACATGGCACAACGTAATTAGATGAAATAAAAATATTTTTTTCTTTCCACTTGGTAGGTCTTGGTTAGTCCGTAAAATTTTATATTCTACAAATGCCCGCTCGAAACTAAGTCACGCACACAACCTTGGTATTTAAACGTGACTGATGCCTTGATTATTTTTTTTAGTAGGCTCTGCATCATATTTGGTGTAATCTTGTAAGATATAATCTTCAATATATTATCTCTCTCGCACAAAATATGAAGAGTTTATTAATGAAGGTAGTACCGCTTTCCTTAAATTTGAAAACCTTCTAAGCACAAGATGGCCGTCCCTACTCTTTTATATGCCCATAATCAGCTGTCTGTCTGTTTTATTGCTTGCAGATCCACCCCCGTTTTTTTCGGTGGATGGATCTCGTGCAAGGGCGAAAGAGAAGTGAAAGGGCCACGCTCGGCAACACGTTGTTCAGTTGTTCAGCTTTTACCTAAGCGACACTTTAAGGTAATTTCTCCATCTTTGTGTGTACCTGCTGCCGTCTTGCTGCCTTTTTTCTTCTCTCTTTTTTTTTTCTTCTTTCTTGGACGAATGCTTCTTTACGCCAGCCTGCTGCCCCCTTTTCTTTTCTTTTTTTTTTATTTAGAATCCATACCTGACGCTCTCAACAATTAATTGCCCTTTTTCTTTTTTTTTATAGTAGTTAATGGTCCAACGGAATGGATATGTATTTGATTAGCCTTTGAATGTATATTTGATTTTGTATCGATTAACCTTTGAACATGAATTTGATTTCACATCGATTAACCTTTGAATATTTAACCTTTTTTTGTACATCAACGGGCTAATCTTGAACCCTTCTAAGTCTAACTTCCAAAGGCAAAAATTCTCTAGAGGTAAATTTGATTTAATTATCGGTTAATCTTTGAATATTTAACCCTTTTGGGTGCATCAACGGGTTAACCTTAAACCCTCCTAGGGCGAACTTCTCAAAGGCGAAAATTCTCAAAAGGTAAATTTGATTTAACATTGATTAACCTTTGAATATTTAATCTTTTTGGGTACATCAACGGGTTAACCTTGAATCCTCCAAAGGCGAACTTCCCAAAGATGAAAATTCTCAAGAGGTGAATTTGATTTAATATCCATTAATCTTTGAATATTTAACTCCTTTGGGTGCATCAATAGATTAACCTTGAATCCTTCTAAGGTGAATTTTCCAAAGGTGAAAATTCTCAGGAGGCGAATTTGATTTAATATTGATTAACC
>NCQV01002522.1:0-15131 GCA_002740545.1 Lophocereus schottii | reverse complement strand
CAAACACCCAATTCAATCTCAAGCTAGTAAGTGAAATTGGGTTTGTTTTTTAGGGTTCGAATTTGGAAGTTTGGGCATGTATTAGGCTCGAGCGGGTTCCATTCGTGTGTGGGTGAGCAAGATCCTAAGAATTTGGAGTCGGTCGAGCCCTAAAGTCAAGCCGGTTAAGCCTTCGATCGAACACCTAGCTTGGAATCAAGGTGGGGATTTCCTTACCCCTAAATTACTATTAATTTCAACGATTTTAGCTAAATTTAGTTGATGCATGATAATTCTAAGTTTAAAAATCAATTGGGTAAATTAGAAACGATATTGAGAAATTACAAGCATGGTACTGATTTTGGTTAATCGCTAGTTGAGTAAATGCATGGTTGAACGAACCGATTAAATTGAGGATTGCAAAGTAAATAAAATGCTGATAGTGGGTTGTTGTAGCATCAGTTGTTGCACTTGAAAGATTATTTTGCTTCGGGGTGCTAGTTGGGCAGTTGAAGAAATTATGGTGTAAAGTGAATTACGTCTAAAAGTTATGGCTAAATTAGTTTGGGCATGTTAATGGTTTATTCACGGTAATTACAAGGGAAATACTATGCCTATGGATATTGGTTTGCGAACTAGAAAGTAAATAGCGGTTGAAGTTTCTATTTGCATCAGTTTAGTTCGTCAAATTCTATGATGACTATTAAGCATGAATGTCACACCTATATACTATCGTTTTATGTATTGTTGGTTTGTTTATAACAATATTAAACTGAGTTGGAAGTTAAATGGTTTGAGGTGGAACTATGGAATGGTTTGAGGTTCTTATGGTCGGTGCTGTATGAGGAGAGAGTTTGGGTTGTGAATTGCCGCAATCGTGTGGATTGCGAGACCATGTGAGGCTTAATGGGCAGATTCTGCCGAGTTGTGATATGAAGTGTATGAATGTGCTCTGTGTAAACCCTTTTGCCCCGATTTGCTACGTGACATGATGCAATTAATTCTTGAAACTTTAGATGTCTTCAAAAAGAAAAGGTCGTCTAGAAACCTTGTTTTACATGTTGACAATGCTTTTAAGTTTATCAGTTGCTTATTCGCGTGTTGGGATGTCTAACGTGTAAAAAGGTCCTAAATCGTCGAACTGTTTAGTTAGTGACTCGATTGAATAGTCGACATGTTTAGGAAGTTCAAAAGCGAATAAAAAGTGAGTTCGAAAAAGTTTTTAAGGTATTATTTAGGTATGACCCCTTCTCATGTTTAAAAGAATTTAAACGACCCGAAAAAGAGAATCTTAAGGTACTAATTATGAAGCTTAGCTTATTTGCATGTGATTTGCTTACTTAAGTCCCTATTGAGTTTCGATTAAAGAGCCAGTAAGTCCATAATCACTTTAGGAAGCATTTGTGTTGAAAATATAGAACGAAACCTTAAATTGCCTTATAAACACGCCGAGTACTTTAAGTTTTTGAATAGTAGCAAGTTTGGGAATGCTTTAAGCCTTTAGTTTATTTATACACCCTTTTTTGAGTATTAAAAAGAATTGAAACGAATGACAACTGAAGATTTTAATACGAACCTAATTCGAACTAAACGCTAAGTATTTTGAGTTCTAAATGGGTTTCTTTTCATGAATTAGCAAACTCATTACGTTTAAAAGAAACATATAAGTTAGAAACAAAGTCATTTTACGATTTAGCAAACTTATTATGTTTATACGAAGCTTTTAAGATGAAAACGAAATCGTTTTATGATTTAGTATCCTTATTACGTTTATACGAAACTTTTAAGATGAAAATGAAGTCGCTTTACGATTTAGCAAATTTATTACGTTTATACAAAGCTTTTAAGATGAAAGCAAAGTCTTTTTAATGATTTAGCAACCTTATTACATTTATACAAAGCTTTCAAGTTAGAAACGAAGCCGTTTTACAATTTGGCAAACTTATTACGTTTATACGAAGCTTTTAAGTTGAAAACGAAATTGTTTTACGATTTAGCAAACTTATTACGTTTATACGAAGCTTTTAAGTTGTTTTATGATTTAGCAAATTTAATACGTTTATACCAAACTTTTAAGTTGAAAACAAAGTTGTTTTACGAGTTCGTAAATGTATTACGTTTATAAGAAACTTTTAAGTTAAAAGTAAAGTTCTTTTGCAAATTAGTAAACGTATTATATTTATAAGAAATTTTTAAGTTAAAAGTAAAGTCTTTTTACGAGTTAGTAAACGTATTACATTTATAGGAAACTTTTAGGTTGAAAGTAAAGTTGTTTTACGAATTAGTAAACGTATTACGTTTATAAGAAACTTTTAAGTTAAAAGTAAAGTCGTTTTACGTATTAACCAAGCTTATTACATTTATAAGAAGCTTTTAAATTTAAAGTGAAGTCGGTTTACGTATTCACAAGCTTATTACATTTTTTAGAAGCTTTTAAGTTTAAAAAGTAGACGATTTATGTGTTGATAAACTTATTAAGTCTATAAGAAGCTTTTAAGTTTTTTACGAAGTTGATTTACGCGTTAGTAAACCTATTCCGTTTATAAGAAGTTTCTAAGCCAAAAACGAATGAGCTATAAACATTTTGAAAGGTTATGGTCATTTTGTTTAAAAGTAAGATTTCAACAAAGTAACTGAAGAAGAGAAATGAAATACGTTTTTAAAGGCTAAGAAAGTCCTAGGTAATTGGCCAGGGTTAGAAACTGGACTCAAGATATGAAATGATTGGTGTGAGTTGTTCCTGAAAACTGAATGCAAAGATGGCGTGAGCTTTTTTCCTCTAAAGAAATGTCAGGAGCTGGACTCGAGATATGAATTATCTTGGTGTGAGCTGTTCTTGAGAACTGAACTCAAGATGTGAATTATCTTGGTGTGAGCTGTTCCTGATATGGGTCATGATGTGTGATGCATAAGAAACCTTGAGAGGGACTGGACTCAGGACATGATTATCCTGGTGTGAGGTGTTGCCCCACAGAGGACAGTATTGAGGTTAGAGTTGCTCTGCTAAGACGCATGTTGGCCAAAAGTTAAGTATATATACCCCGGGGATAACGTAGATTAAGAGTGACAATCTCACTTAAGGGCGGTGTTGACCTCCCCTAGCCAGCACAATAAGATGTTTTTATGTTATAAGTAAGTTCCTGATAGAAAGAAAATTTGGCTTTTTGCCATTCTAAGCAGTTCAGAAAAGAAAAGAAGTTCTTTTAAAGGGACATGAGCCTCAAGAGGCCAAGTAAAGCATTTTTAAGAAAGAAGAAAGCTTTCAAATGCACGTAACCTACATATATTCTATGAATGTATTCTGAATATAGTTTAAATGAAATTGCAAATGAAGTATAGTTATATTCTAGTAATGCATCGTACATTCAAGCTTTTTAATGTGGATATTCGATGAAAGAATTTTCTTGTCAAATCTTGCTTACCAGTTTAGATGTTTCGAGAACTTTTAGGAAGAAGTATAAGCTTTAAAGGAGTTTGTGTGGATTATAAACCATTCTTTGTATTTATCGAGAGGGCACTATGTTTTCGAAAGTGAGTTTAAAGGCCTTTATATTCAATCCTTGTTGCCTACTTGTTTATATGCCTGAATGCCTGCTAGTAGGGAAGCCTGGTCGTGGAGGACCTATAATTGAGTCGAGTGGTTAGACTGAAGTTTTAATGGGGGTGATTTTTCCTTGGGGATTACGATTGCCTAATATGATAGTAAAGTAGAATGTGTGATATGTGGCTATTATTAGTATTATTACCTGCAACTGTTTTGAATTTTAAGGAGTAGGAAAATTCTCACTGAGCATGTGGTTGCTCATCCCTTTATTAATCTCCTTTTTCCCAAGTTTAATTTGAGCAGGTATAAGAGATCCTTGAACTTGTTTTGATGTCGTCCCTTCAAAAGTCTCTACTAGCTTTACAAAGGGTCTGATGTCTACCACGTTGTAAATTTTTAAGTTATTGTTGTATGTGAAAGCATGTAGCCGGCTCTGTGCATGTATATGTAGCATTCCAATCCTTGTTTTGGTTGTTTGATCATTGGTAATCCAGGAGGCAATGAACTTGGGCTAATTTACCAAATGTTACACCTTATCCCCAGTTTACAGGTACCCTTAGCTGAGCTAAGACTCTCAGATGTTGTTAAAACAAGGGAAACTCTTGCGGTTTTGTTCCAGAATGACTATCTAAATGCTAATCCAAACCTTCGATCTTCAAGAGTCTTAAGGATTTCCTTCTAGGGAGTCCTGGCGGTGTGACTCTCCTTAGGTTGGGGGCATTATATTAGGTGGTATCAGAGCCATAGGTCTGCATTTTGCATTTAGATAGCATAATAGGCATGTGCTATATGAATATAAGTGACTTGTGTGCCTATGTGATCATGTCTTGCCTGATATTACTTGTATTAATAAGTGTATAATTTATTATATGTATGTACATGCCGGTTCTTTCCTTACCATCTCGATGCTAGTGTAAGACACTTTTCCATATCGTCAACGGTATTTATCTACCTCTCTGGTTGGCTGCATGGAATGCAGTTATATTCTGGTATGCAATGGATGATCGAGAGAAGATTGAGGAGGGGGACTCTAATTTTTGTGAAACTGTTTGGTTTCATTGCAAAAAGATCAACTACAGAAGCGGTGAATCTTATAAGATGACTTATAAAATTCTAGAAGGGTAGAAAAACCAAAAAAAAAAAGGGATTTGCATATGGTGTTCATTTATATTGAGAAGGCTTGTGGTAGGGTGCCTTGAGAAGTGCATTGGGAATGTGAAGAAAGAATTATTTACCTTTTTATTTTGTTTATTGAAGATATGTATGAGAGAGTGGAAACTAAGGATTAGCATGTTAGAAAGAGACCTAAAGGACTTCCTTGTTGATATTAGGTTATATCAAGGATTAGCTTTAAGCCCTTTTTCAATCATTTCGGTTGAGTTCACAAATGACATGTAGGGTGAAATACCGTGGTAAATGTTGTATGCCAATAAGTTGAATGTAAACCCTTTTAGTTTATTTTCCTTAAATTATGAAGTACTAGGATGATGAGATCTCCCGTGATTCCTAGGTCATGATGTCAGTGTTCAATGAAATAAGTGCAGTTAATGCTGACCAAGTGTTATAGATTCACTAGTTTGTGTAAGCATGCACATGTATTTCCTTTTAATAAGATGTGGCGTGTATAACTACATGAAAGTTGAACTTAACTAGAATTAGGGATATACATAACAACTCTCGCCATTTACGAATCATTTCATTAACCAAGGAAGTCCATCCTAGTTAAAATTAGAACTAAGTGACTCCTTATGTAATTCTGTGACAGATGCCTCCTCGATGCGAACTCATACCAGAACCAATTGCCATGGAGATGACATGCCAATTTAATAAGCTTAAGCCTCCCAAGTTTGAAGGTGGAATTGACCCTATGGTATATAAGGAGTGGCTTTGGAGAATAGAAAACTTATTTGAGATCATGGAGTGCCTTGAGAGGTTCAAGGTGCACCTAGCTGCTTACCAATTTGAAAAGGAAGCTGAATTCTGGGGGGGACAGTGAAACCTAGGGTAGGTGAACCGGTGTTAACCTGGAACCAACTGAAAGCCTTAATGGACGCTCAATATTACCCTCGAGACGTAAGAAGGGTTAAAGAACGTGAGTTTTATGCTTGAAATAAGAAGAAATGAGCGTGATGAAATATGTAGCGAAGTTCAATGAGTTGAGCCGATTTGCTCCAAATCAAGTGGCCACCGAAGAAATAAGAATGAACCACTTTGAATAGGGATTAAAAGGAGAAATAAAGTAGATAATAGCAGGGTATGCATATACTAACTTTCAAGAAATGTACCAGAGGACTGTGAAAGTAGCCCGCATCATAGATGAGACCAAGATTCAAAACAAAGAAAAAGGCCAAGCAAAGAGGGAAATTGGCCCTGGAGAGTCCAATTCCCAAGGAAGAAGAAACTCTATAAGGTTTAAATCTGAGATAAAACAGGATAAGGGAAAGCAAGCCGTCCGATGAAAACCAAGGAAAACTTGCGGTCAGTGTGAACGTCAGTACCCTGACCCATGTAGAAGCTTTGTAGGCTCATCTCTTGAATGTGGTGATATGGGCCACAAAGCCACTAATTGCCCAAGAGTCACATTGAATAGTCGGGTTCACACTTAGAGATTCGGAACGGGAATCAAGACAGTAGCACAACGAAATCGCCTAACCATTAGTACTTCCTCAGGGGATAGTAAAAGCAACCAGAAGCCACAAACTGGTAGTCGAATGCTTAGCTAGAAGGGAAAAGAGACTTGAGAACCTACCAACATAAAGTCAGGTATTCTCTTGATAACCAACTTTATGCCCCCATCCCGTCATTCTAGTACTGCTCGTCCTCTTGTCATTCTTGAATTGCAAAGGAAATTGTTAGTAAACCTCATGAGATGCATATACAACATTTCATAACCTCTTTCTTAAAAACTATATGCTATACCGATTATACTTGTTGAGATCGAGTTGTTATAGTGCGAAGAAGAGCGCTCCTTGATGATTTGGTTCGAGTAGGAATCCAAGGATGGGATGCTATGATGAAGGTAGAATGAAACTTTACTTTTAACTAAGCGTAAAGTAACTTGGATTGTGAAACAGATGCGGATAAAGTACACCTATTAATTCCTCCAAGTAAGCAATTTCGAGGACAAAATTATTTTAAGGGGGGAGAATGTAAGGCCCGTGTACTTTATATTCCATTGAGTTATTCGTAATGCCTTTTTACATTGTCAAAACCGTATTTTATTAGTGACATGAGCTAAAATTAATTTCTAAGTGCCTATATGAGCGTTGATTTTATTAAAAAGAATATTTTTATTGCCAGTAATAATATTATTGTTATTAGTTTTGAAAATCATTCAATGATTTTTAATAAGCGCTATTAACGGTTATTAGCAAGTACTAATTCAAGTAGGAACCCGAATATGATTAGGTTGTCAACCTTAAAAGTAGCTCGATGTTATTAAATCGAACCTAGATGTATTTGGGAATGAGTAATCGACGGAAGAACGTGTTATCAATTTGAGTTTAAAGTATGAAGTACGAGATTATGCTAGCGGTGTTATTTATCAAGCGAGCTTGAACAAAAAAAGAGACAGAAGGGAAGGGTATTATCGTCATCGTGCCTGGCCCCTGTTTTCTTCCTCTAGCACACGACACCCCCCCTCCGACAATCTCTCTCTTCTCACCTGTTGCCCATCTTCTTCCTCCTTCTCTCCTCCACCATTAATGATACTTCCAAGCTCAAGCCCAGTAGATTTTCACCCCACAACAACCGCAAATTCATCCCATTCGGCCTCCCTCACGCGCTAGCTTCTGTTTGGCATGAAATCCGGGTCAAAATTCGAAGCCCCTTGCCGCGGTTGTGGAGGGTTTTGACCGCTAAATTGAAGCTCGAATGCGTGCCCAGGTAAGGCTATGCAATTTAGCTTGTAGCTGCCTTCAACCTTCTATAAATTGGAGTTAGAATTCGCACTTCAAACACCCAATTCAATCTCAAGCTAGTAAGTGAAATTGGGTTTGTTTTAGGGTTGGAATTTTGAAGTTTGGGCGTGAAGTAGGGTCGAGTGCGGTCTGTTCATGCGTGGGTGAGCAAGAGCCTAAGAATTTGGAGTCGTTCGACCCTAAATTTAAGCTGGTCAAGCCTTTGATCGAACACCTAGCTTGGAATCGAGGTGGAGATTTCCTTACCCCTAAATTACTATTAATTTCAATGATTTTAGCTAAATTTAGTTGATGCATGATAATTCTAAGTTTAGAAATCAATTTGGGTAAATTAGAATCGATATTGAGAAATTACAAGCATGGTACTTATTTTGGTTAATCGCTTATTGAGTAAATGCATGGTTGAACGAACCGATTAAATTGAGGATTCCAAAGTAAATAAAATGCTGATAGTGGGTTGTTGTAGCATTAGTTATCGCACTTGAAAGACTATTTAATGCTTCGGGGTGCTAGTTAGGCAGTTGAAAAATTATGGTGTAAATTGAATTATGTCTAAAAATTATGGCTAAATCAGTTTCGGCATGTTAATGGTTTATTCGTGGCAATTGCAAAGGAAATAGTATGCCTATGGATATTGGTTTGCGAACTAGAAAGTAAATAGCGCTTGAAGTTTCTATTTGCATCAGTTTAGTTCGTTAAATTCTATGATGACTATTAAGCATGAATGTTATACCTATATACGATCGTTTTATGTATTGTTGGTTTATTTATAACAATATTAAATCGAGTTGAAAGTTGGATGGTTCGAGGTAGAACTGTTGAGTGGTTTGAGACTCTTGTGGTCAGTGCTGTGTAAGGAGGGAGTTTGGGTTGTGAATTGTCGTAATCGTGTGGATTGCAAGGCTATGTGTGGCTTAATGGGCAGATTCTGTCGAGTTGTGATATGAAGTACATGAATGCGCTATGTGTACACCCTTTTCCCCCGATTTGCTACGTGATATTATGTGATTAATTCTTGAAACTTTAGACGTCTTCAAAAAGAAAAGGTCGTTTAGAAAGCTTGTTTTACATGTTGAGAATGCTTTTAAGTTTATGAGTTGCCTATTCACGTGTTAGGACGTCTAAAGTGTAAAAAGGTCCTAAATCGTCGAACTACTCAGTTAGTGACTCGACTGAATAGTCGACAGGTTTAGGAAGTTCAAAAGCGAACTAAAAGTGAGTTCGAAAATGTTTTTAAGGCATTGGTTTAGGTATGACCCCTCTTTGTGTTTAAAAGAATTTAAACGACCTGAAAAAGAGCACCATAAGGTGCTAGTTATGAAACTTAGCTTATTTGCATGCTATTTGCTTACTTAAGTCTCTATTGAGTTTCTATTAAAGAGCTAGTAAGTCCATAATGACTTTAAGAAGCATTTGTGTTGAAAATATAGAAAGAAACCTTAAATTGCCTTATAAACGAGCCAAGTGCTTTAAGTTTTTGAATAGTAGCAAGTTTGTGAACGTTTTAAGCCTTTAATTTATTTATGCACTTTTTTTAAGTATTAAGAAGAATTGACACGAGTTATGGAATGACAACTGAAGATTTTAATACGAATCTAATTCGAACTAAACGTTAACTAAGTATTTTGAGTTCTAAATGGGTTTCTTTTCATGAATTAGCAAACTCATTACGTTTAAAAGAAACATATAAGTTAGAAACAAAGTCGTTTTACGATTTAGCAAACTTATTATGTTTATGTGAAGTTTTCAAGATGAAAACGAAGTCGTTTTTTGATTTTTTTTTAAGATTTAGCAGCCTTATTTCGTTTATATGAAACTTTTAAGATGAAAATGAAGTTGCTTAATGATTTAGCAACCTTATTATGTTTATACGAAGCTTTTAAGTTAGAAACGAAGCCGTTTTACGATTTAGCAAATTTATTACGTTTATGCGAAGCTTTTAAGTTGAAAACGAAGTCCTTTTATGATTTAGCAAACTTATTACGTTTATACGAATCTTTTAAGTTGAAAACAAAGTCATTTTACGGTTTTGCAAACTTAATACATTTATACGAATCTTTTAAGTTGAAAACAAAGTAGTTTTACAAGTTAGTAAATGTATTACATTTATAAGAAACCTTTAAGTTAAAAGTAAAGTCGTTTTACGAATTAGTACACATATTACGTTTATAAGAAACTTTTAAGTTAAAAGTAAAGTTGTTTTACGAGTTAGTAAACGTATTACGTTTATAAGAAACTTGTAGGTCAAAAGTAAAGTCGTTTTACAAATTAATAAACGTATTACGTTTATAAGAAACTTTTAAGTTAAAAGTAAAGTCGTTTTACGAGTTAGTAAACGTATTACGTTTATAAGAAACTTTTGGGTTAAAAGTAAAGTCGTTTTACGAATTAGTAAACATATTACGTTTATAAGAAACTTTTAAGTTAAAAGTAAAGTCGTTTTACGTATTAACCAAGCTTATTACGTTTATAAGAAACTTTTAAGTTTAAAGCAAAGTCGGTTTGCATATTTACATGCTTATTACATTTTTAAGAAGCTTTTAAGTTTAAAAAGTAGTCAATGTACATGTTAATAAACTTATTACGCCTATAAGAAGCCTTTAAGTTATTTACGAAGTTGATTTACGTGTTACTAAACCTATTCTGTTTGTAAGAAGTTTCTAAGCCAAAAACGAATGAGCTATATACATTTCAAAAGGCTATGGTCGTTTTATTTAAAAGCAAGATTTTAGCAAAGCAAGTACCTAAAGAAGAGAAATGAAATACATTTTTAAAGGCTAAGAAAGTGCTAGGCAATTGGCCAAGGTTAGGAACTGGACTCAAGATATGAATTATATTGGTGTGAGCTATTCCTGGAAACAGGACGTAAAGATGGCGTGAGCTGTTTCTCCCTAAAGAAATGTTAGGAATAGGACTCAAGATATGAATTATCTTGGTATGAGCTGTTCTTGGGAACTAGACTCAAAATATGAATTATCTTAGTGTGAGCTGTTCCCGAGATAAGTTATGATGTGTGACGCATGAGAAAACCTTGAGGGGGACTGGACTCAGGATATGATTATCCTAGTGTGAGTTGTTGCCCCACAGAGGACAGTATCGAGGTTAGAATTGCTCTGCTAAGAGGCGTTTTGGCCAAAAGTTAGGTACGTATACCCCATAGATAACGTAGATTAAGAGTGACGAACTCACATAAGGGCGGTGTTGACCTCCCCTAGCCAACACAATAAGATGTTTTTATGTTATAAGTGAGTTCCTAATAAAAAGGAGATTTGGCTTTTTGCCATTCTAAGCAGTTCAGAAAAGAAAAGAAGTTCTTTTAAAGGGACACGAGCCTCAAGAGGCTAAGTAAAGCATTTTTAAGAAAAGAAGAAAGCTTTCAAATGTACGTAATTTGTATATATTCTATGAATGTGTTCTAAATATAGTTTAAATGAAATTGCAAAAGAAGTATAGTGACATTTTAGTAATGCATCATACATTCAAGCTTTTCAATGTGGATATTCGATGAAACAATGTTTCTTGTCAATTCTTTCTTACCAGTTTAGCTGCTTCGAGAATTTTTAGGAAGAATTATAAGATTTAAAGGAGTTTGTGTGGATTATAAACCATTCTAAGAGTCACTATATTTCCGAAAGTGGGTTTGAACGCCTTTATATTTAATCCTTATTGCCTACTCGTTTATGTGCCTGAATGCCTGCTAGTAGGGAAGCCTGGTCTTAGAGGACCTAGAATTGAGTTGAGCGGTTAGAATGAAGTTTTAATGAGGGTGATCTTTCCTTGGAAATTATGATTGCCTAATATGATAGTAAAGTATGAATGCATGATATGTGGCTATTATTAGTATTATTGCCTGCAACTATTTTGGATTTTAAGGAGTAGGGGAATTTTCACTGAGCATGTGGTTGCTCATCCTTTTATTATTTTCCTTTTTCCCAGGTTCAATTTGAGCAGGTATAAGAGATCCCTAAAGTTGTTTTGATGCCAACCCTTCAAAAGTCTCCGCCAGCTTTACAAAGTGTCTGATGTGTACCACGTTATAAATTTTTAAGTTATTGTTGTATATGAAAGCATGTAGCCAGTTCTGTGCCTGTATGTGTAGCATTCCAACCCTTGTTTAGTTGTTTGATCATTGGTAATCTAGTGCATGGCCTGAGGCAATGAACTTGGGTTAATTTAGCAAATGTTATACCCTATCCCCAGTTTACAGGTACCCTTAGCAGAGCTAGGACCAATAGATGTTGCTAAAATAAGGGAAACGCTTGTAGTTTTGTTCCGGAATGACTATTTAAATGCTAATGCAAACCTCGGATCTTCAAGAGTCTTAAGAATTTCCGTCTAGGAAGTCTTGGCGGTGTAACTCTCCTTAGGTTGGGGGTGTTACAATGTCGCTCTGGCATTCTTCAAACTGATCGGCATTACCTTGTAGCGAAGATGCCGTTGGGAATGCCGAATGCTGTGGCGTCTTGGTCTTCTGGTGCCATTTGAATTTGATTGTATCCCACAGTAAAATCCATAAAGGACAAGGTTTCGTGTCCCATGGTTAAATCAATCATGAGCTAGGTGACGGGTAACGAAAAATCATCTTTTGGGCAAGCGCTGTTGAGATCCCTGAAATCTACGCAAATGCGAAGTTGCCGGTTCTTCTTCCTTACAGGGGCAACATTTGCAATCTAACTCGGGTATTTTAATTCACAATTGAATCCTGCCTCTATGAGTTTGTTGACCTCACTTTCAATTTCAGGTACTAACTTCGGACAAAAGCATCGCTGGGCTGCTTTTTGTGCGAAACACCCTTCCTAAGAGATAAGCAATGGACTGCAATTTTGGGATCAAGCCCTAGCATTTCACTGTAACTCCATGCAATGACGTCCTTATACTTTGATAGGAGATTGAAGTACTGCTTTTCTTCCTCGAGTGCAAGTAATAAACTTACATAGATGGGGTGGGGTTTCTCAGCAGTTCCGAGATCCAATTCGTTCAAGTCATCAACTGTGGCTTACCCCCCGTCTTCAAGAATTTCAGGAGTCTCTGCAAGTTCTATCTCTAACTCTGAGCCTTCACATTCTTGGACTGTGATATGATTAGAAGAAGTTACTTCTTCTTGCTTATCTCCTTTGTCGATGTCAGAACTACTTGGCTGATTAGTAAAGATCGCAGTGCGTCTCTTCACCCTTAATGAACCATCCATCTTCACATCAAGAGTTGAAAACCCCTTCACGTAAGACGGGATAAAAATTTGTGCTTCGTTTCCAACACCAAGTCGATTGAATACTAAATCTTTTTGTTCTTGGGGTAATGGATTTGACGGTTCTTTTGCTTTCGTGATTTTATTGAACACCGAAGGCCTTTGTTGTGCATTATTCTTTATTCTCCAGAGTACGAAAGACCTTGGGTTCTGACCGCTCTTAATTCTAGTGAAGACGGATGGGTGTTTTCTTAAGGTGGATGGTTGTAACCTATCAAATATGGAAGGCTTTATAGGAGGTTGAACATTTTCATCCACACTCTTATCCATTTCTTCAACAGAGATATGTTGAACCACATTTTGTTTGGCCTTATGCCACCCTGATATCTTGATCGGCTGCACTAGTGTATAAACAAGGCCCACTTTGGGGACCTCTACTGGAGATCCTTGTTCTTTAATCTTCTTTTGCGTTTTGTTGAGGTCGTAGGTTTCCACCTGCACTACCTTCCCTAACGCAACAGGATTGTTAAAGTCATAACCCGCTATCTCCATAAGTTTATAAGCATTCGGGTCAAATCCTTCATTTGCTCATGCATTTGGCAAGTTCTCCTTTTTGTCTATAAGGTCTTAGAAGAAAAGACAAATCCGAGAAGAGGGGATCTGCTTACCTTTGGTTGGTACATGTTTCGCACTGGCAATGTGACACTTTCTTTAAGGGTGCTCAAGTTGGCCCCACTATCCTTCTTGATAGCCTTGCCCCAGCAGTTCCACTTATAAACCCACTGAAGGGTGTTTCCCCTTCCTTGTGATGAGCTTTGGGAACATATCTTAAGACCGGTGGCATGTGATTTACGGAAACCACCACTTGCTTAGCATCTTGTTTAATAGGTCGGGTGATAATCTCTTGTTCGACGTTCACCTTATAATACTCTTGTTGTTTCATGTCATCACGCCTTTCATGTCATCACGCCTCGATATTACCTTGGAATTATGGGCAGTCTTCAGCTCGACGCTACTTATGGAGGAAATTATGGAGGGCATAGTCTCCCTAAGTACAGTGCCCTCTTCAAAGAATTTAGAATCTGTAAAATGCGATTCTACCTTTTTGAATAGCAAGGCACCGCCGTTGATCTTTTTCTCGCCCCCTTAATAATACTTGAGACATTGATGGAGAGTAGAAGCCACTATTCCATGTTCATAGAGCCACAGGCATTCTAGTAACAATTTGTATGGGGTTTTGGAGTCAATTACTTGAATATTGAAGACGTTGATAGATCCCCCATTGTTATCTCTAGGCGAGTAATGCCAATCGCATGCTGACTCTCCAAGCTAAACCCTTGAATCACCATATGACTCTTAAAAGTTCTTCTACCATGATTCCCAGCTCATTCATTGTAGACTTAGGCATGATGTTAATGGCAGAACCTTCATCTACTAATATGCTCTTGACTTTTTGCTCCCTGATATAACCAATCACAAACAAAGGACGGTTGTGAGCTTTGGAGCCTAACAATAAGTCATCATCGATGAAAGTGATAGCCGTGTTGTAACTGGCGTACTGGGCAAGGTCTTTCGAGGATTCTCCAATGTTTCCGACCTTGTCAGCATAAAGCTCAGGGTGGTGAAGGGCAGTGGCAACACATTAACGCATCTCTTCTGGCAGGCAGAAGATTTGCCTCCAACTCATGCATGTTGGTAAACCTTCTAAGATGATCAGAGTTTTATCATCCCTTTTTGGAAAATCTTCCTAATATTCCTCTTCTTCATCTTCTTTATCTTCCAGCTCAGCACATGAAGTCATGTTAACAGTGTCTCTATCAAAAAAGCCCATGGGGAAGAATTCTTCTAATGTGAAAGGAGTAAATGGCTCCTGCTCAAGTAGGTTCATGGGTTTAACATCCTGCTTTTTGTTTGTTCTCGGGCTCTTCCTACCTCTTACATGCTAATGTTTCTTCTTCCTCCCTTATCTCTTCCTACAGCGTAGGGTAGTTGTTGGTCCTGCTTTCGGTTCCTGGCCCATCGTCGCGCGATAAGGGTCCACCCCTCTTCATCATCCTCTAGGGTATCGACAATGGATTTGATTTCTGGAGGAGCAGTTTGTACCATCAGTGGCACAGCAACCGACTCTAAATTTCCAAACTGGATTGTGAATAACTCCATCCTTGCCGAAGGAGTCAAATCATATTTCTCCTCTTGGCAGAGTTGTGTACGACTTTCTCATTGTAAAGGCAATGACGCTAACTGAGCACCAATACAATTGGTTTCAGGGCTTTCGTCCAAGTCTATTATGATCCTCCCATCCTTAGCCAGCTGCATGATACACTTTTTGATAGTAATTGTTAAGCCTGTCGAGAGTTACAAATTTAACCACTACTTCAGTTATTAAATACTTTTTATAGTGTAGGAAAGTAGGGGTCGATCCACGAGGAAAGATTGTTGTAAAAAGCTAGCTTAATCCTAAATGATTTCACTTATCCAATTTATTAAATCTAATCTTAATAAT
>NCQV01002510.1:0-11052 GCA_002740545.1 Lophocereus schottii | reverse complement strand
TTCACCCTTTTATCACCTGGAATCTCTATTACAGTGAAAACTTTCTCCATTCTTCGAATCTATTTTTCAGGCTCCACTGGTCATACTTGGCACTATAGAGTTCCTAGTCTGAATCAACTAAAGACATTTTTCTAAGAGGCAGTAGCCCACCAAAATTTCTCACTGACGTAATCCAAATGCACGGTAAAGATTTTGATTGTCTAATTTAAGCTTTATGAAAGTGATCTTCGATAGGAAACTGAGGTTGAATCAGTCAAAAAGGGTAGACATATTACATTCCCCGTAGCAATGGATTCCACAAGTTTGATAGTAACCAACCTTTATACAAAGTGTAGTTAAGATCTACCTTCTATTCAGGCATGCTACAAAATTATCATCTGTTGATATGGGTGCAACTCAATCATAAACCAGCTACTAGTAGCGATTGGGCTTGAAAAAGGTGACCAGAACTGATGAAGATGTAACATGAGAGTGAATGATGATGCAACTGGATGGGGAGGTACCATAAGGACAAAAAGATGAAGCCCCTTGTCAAAGTGAGGAGTGTCCAACAGTTGATAATCCAATAAGGACAATGGTAGTTGGTATATTACCAGAAGGTGCAGTGAAATATTGTCAAGAGTAATGTCTACGTCACAAATAGAGGTGGAATCAATGGACCGCTTGCAAGAGTTTGGGCAATTTAAGCAAGTTTTGAATTGCAATGGATTGAAGCAAAAATGTCTCTCTAAAGTGTCATTGGTTTCTCTTATATGGAATCGTCGGTAGTGAATGGGTTCAAAACTTATGTATAACTGAATTAAGACTCTCTAAAATCCGACAATTTAGGGGATACTACATGAGGAACCCCCATATAGCTCACTTCGATAAAATTCTTGGGTTACAGAAGAGGATATCTACAATCCATGAAGCATATTAAAGTAGTTGCCACTTGGATCCAAGAAACGCACAAAGTGACACCCATATGATAAGGAAATATAACCTCAAAGTTGTAGGTACCCACTGACTTGAACAGTCTGTACTGTCAGATTTCTAGACTGAATTTCATTAACCACTGGTCTCCAAATGTGCTGAAACATGGATCATTGGAAAGCTTACTTTCCAAACTTTGATATAGAATAATTAAAACATCTTCAGCTAATGGAATATATAGGCTACAAGTGGACTAAACTCAGACCTTGTGCATTAGGATTCTGCTCAATTTGTAGGCTTTGACTTGTCTAACAGTTTTGAATAACCAAATGACCTCCAATCCACTTGAAACTTGTTTCATGTGAATGATATCTCCCTAACCTTAAAGTCAGGATAGAAAATCCTTACGTAAATCAGGTGAACCATGGACAAAAGTTACTTCAAGATCGGTCCTTGTGCACTGATAAAAACTACCAAGTTGATTGAACTTGTGTATTTCACCCATACTTGGTTGTCCCTATACATTTAATCTCAAAATGGGTCAAGAGCGTTTCATAGAACATATTTGTAACAGCCCCAACCCCAGGGCTATGAGTTAATGATTCTGAAATTTCTGGGGCAGTTTCGCTTGCAAACTGGCCAATTCCCAGGCTTAAAACATTACATCACATCATCTGCATTGAATAGAAGTATAAAAGGATACCAAATCAAGCTCAAAGATTACACGCTACAGACCACAACTCTATGGGCTACACTCCCAGAGTACAAGAGTTTACATCCCAAAAATAAACAATTCAAGTTAAAAGAATGGCATACCAATCAGATGGGCGGCTCATATGACCATACATATGTAAATGTATTGGAACACCTTTAACTTGTTAAAAATCACCCTCGAATCTGATGCTTGAGATCAAACTATATACACATTGTATGGATCCATCTAACAAAGAAGAATATACGAGTAGAATATGAGAGATAAACAGACATCACCATTGTCACAATCTCCAATGATATCATAATAATCTTCATTCCTCACTAACCAACTTTCTCAGTACCTTAACTCCGTAATCCATATCCCATAAAGAAAATCTCAACCTGGCTCTGATACCAAATCTGTAACGCTCTAAATTAAATATGTTTCACTGTTTATATCCTCCTTAATAAATCCCTTAATTATAATCTAGATAACCTAATGATAGGGGCATTGCCGGCGTTCAAAAGGATAAGGGTTGAAACATGAGTGCTATAAATAATATAGCTAAGTATAACCTCAAACATATACACTCACATCAAGTGTTAATCAATGAAGGGTTTATAAACCATAGTAAAATAAATTACTTTATAGTCTACATCTTCATCCACAGAAGAATTCAATATACAGCTTTAAGGTATGCATATATTGCATTACTTCTGATTTACCTGGATTTCCTTGCTTCACTTATTTTCTTCAGCTGATTTGTTGGCATGAGGGCAATTGTCTGAGCATTTACCTAAAACAAAACATGAAAACATTTCGAATTGTGAGCGAAAGCTCAGTACATGCATTCCTGAATGGTTAAATGATCATTGAAACACTGGTTGGGCTCAATTTATAATTCATTTTAAGTTAAAACAGTAAATGAGATGATGTAAAGCTGCATTGCTAGTTATTATCTAATAGTGAACCCCTTGATGTTGTTATGATCTATGGATAGGTGTACACCTGCCAAGCCCACCGGGGGACCTGGCCTGAAGCTGCACGGGTAACTGAAGGGTGAATGCCCTCTAAATGATAACTGACGGGGTCACTAATTATCTGATAAATTACTGAGTAACTGATTCATTGATATACTTACTAAAATATGATAACGTTGATAAATACACTGTGATTTCTAAAGATACAGGCAATGCACGTACCTTGAGTCTTTAAAAATCGCATCTGACTTGATACAAGTCAGCTGTTTCATAAATGTCATTTGACTTGATAAATATATTTTGACTTGATAACACTTACGCAAAATAGAGAACGACAACTAGGCCTCAACTTTGTTTCATAAATGTCATTGTAAGTATGTGTAGTCAGCAAATAATCCTTACTCGCATAATTGAGTAAGTAAAAGTATGTATAACAGATATTGAGTAATGAAATGGGATACATAACTTGTACATTTCAGTGTAATAAACTGATTTTAATTCAATATAACACAAGTTAAGTCAAAATGAACTGATTTAAATCAGTTAGGATTATTGAACTTAAAATACAATAAATTGAAGCAAAATTGGTGAAATGGAAATGATTGAGGTGATAAGAAAAAGATTTTAATTGATATAAATAAAATATAGGTTTCTGATATTTCTAAAATGGATAATAAAAAGTGTGATGCTTCTACAATGGATAATAGAATGGTTAATGCTTATGAAATGGATGACAAATGGTTTAATGCCATAAGGGGTGCTGTGAGGTTCATAACAGCTCATATAACACCCTAACTTGGTCCAAAGGATACTGATTTTGAGTTGTTACTCTGCTCACTTTCCAAATTTCAGTTTCATACTTATTTAACTCAGTTTTCAACCCAAGTAAGCTTCTATACATAATCAAACTTGTTGAATTCACTACACTTTGCAATTTCCTTGCAATACCCATAACTATATAGAAACTTCTGAAGATATTTTCAAATATCACAAAGTTCTATATTCACTCATGTTACCGTTTGATGCTCTGCATTAGAAAATCCATATCTTTCACTCCTGACCTACAAATGAGATGTAAAACCCCAATATGAAAATATCACAATGTCCACTAAAACTTTTATTTAGGGAACAAAGCATGATTCACATAGTGAGGTCGCTAAAATTAGGGTAGAACACAGATATACACAGTTTCAGTTCAATCTGCGCAGTCGTAGCAAAATGACTATAACGTTTTTCACAGAATTCAGATTAAGGCGATTCAAAAGCAATTTGAAAGATGACTCATTGATATATCCACACACCAAAAATCACAATTTTTCAGTAGCCCAACCAATACCAGGCTTACCGTAAAGTTACTGTTCCAGTTTAGTTTCCACTTTCAATGTATTCTGCACAGTCTTAAGTAAATTGGTCATAACTTTGTCCACACAATGTAAAATTGAGTAATTCAAAATCCTATTGAAAGCTAACTCATTAGGTATCTTCACACCAAAAATCATAATTTTTCCATGTCCCACAAAATACCAATTTATTCCCAAAGTCACCCCTATTTTGGGTCTGTTTATAGCACAACAACACTTATTTGCAAGCTTTTCTTGACATAGCCACCCGTTAAAATTACTCTTTAACTTATATAAATCAGCATAAATATCTTGATATTCATTAGCAATGCGAAAGATCACAAAATCTCATTTAAAACAATCAAAATTCAACACTTGAACATGAAACTTGCATGATTATGATAAAATCCTAATCCTAGCTTCAACTCCAGCATGATCCATCACCAAGATGATTCTTAATTCAATAAAAACAACATGATCCATCATCAAAATAACCAAAATAAGAAGCAAAAACCAAAAATTCAAAGAACAAGATTGAAGTCACTTACTTTGAGCTTGAAATAAGTGGAGATGGAGATGATATTTGGTGGTTTTGAGGATGGAAAATGGTAGCCAATGGAGCGAGGTTGTTTGGAGATTGAAATTCTTGCTGGAGAGTGGCCGGAAAGTGGTCGGAAAACACCCAAAAGAGGGCTGGTGGTGGCTGCCATGGAGGTTGAGAGGAAGAGAGAGAAAGGAGAGTTTTGATGTTTTGCCACTTGGTGTAAATACATGGTGCAAAATGACCTTAAATACTTGGCTAAAAATTGCCCTCCCCAAAAAAATATCTTTGCTCATTATCATTAGGAGTTAATCATGATAATTAGCTAAACAAATGAATTAGAAACTTGTTGGGGCGGAATTGGGCCTAAATGAGCTCGGGTTTAGAAAAGAAATGAAACCGAGCGCGTTTGATTTTTTTTTTTTTGAAAGCTCAGGATTAAAATGTAATGTCATGAAAAATAATTTAATCTTTCAAATCATAAATATCGAGGCGTACTATCAATTTTTCCCGAAATTGTCCGGTAAATGAAACTTGAATTGCAAAGTGGGGCTCGAAATGAATTTTTTCAACTAGGATGATTCAATGAAAGAAATGAATGTGAAAAATGAATAACATGACTTAATTAAATAAATAAATATGAGTTAGAGTCGGGCTATTACACATGTTGATGCTCAAACTAGCATGGTTGTGAGAGCGAGAACTTCTAAGTCAACTTTTACAAGTTGGAACTCAATTGCTAACTTTCACTTCATCTTCCAAAGATCTTTTCAGGTTGTTGGATAAAGTTGGGGGTCTTTTGTCTCAGGTATATCAGAATCCTTCAAAATCCATACAAGATGCGCTAGTGCCTATAAAGGGAACTTTGATCTCAGAAGCGACTACAAATCAAGCAGATCTTGATGTGCAAATTTCTCTTGCTTTATACCTCTTTGAGCTCATTCGCATTATAGCATCGAATTTCCTTTTTAAAGATGAGTTAATGAAGAAAGACTTTTGAGTCATTGTGTCATCTTTTAAAGTTTTACCTAACAATCAAGAATTCAAAATGCGGTTTCGGTCGTGATTTCGGTTTCGGTTGCGGTACGGCAAAATCGCTCTAGTACAGCAATCGCGTACCATATCGCTCCTATTGCGGAAGTGGATCGTCCAACTCCCAAACCTTTCCAATGCGGCCGTTTCGTCGCGGTTCGGCCACATTTTAAATCCATGCTAACAATGCTAACATATCACATTATAAGACACTTCGCATACTTGAGTCCATGATCAGAGTCAAGTCTTATGTGGTGCCGGTTGATCTTGAATGTGATGCTCTTGTCCTAGACATTTTCCACCTTCTTTTAGCATCAATTAAAGATGACTAATCCCCCCTAATGCTTGCACATATAGAGTCTATTGTTGTGGGTATTCTTGGTGAAACAGATGATCTCTTGTTGGTGTCAATCTATGGGAAGCTTTCCATACTCTCTCAGCGTCAATCTATGGGAAGTAACGTTTCCTCTATTGCTCAAGTCATTAGTCAAAGAGTATTGGACATATATGCACCTCAGACCCGCTTCAACAAATCATTCATCTATAAATAAAATTATGCACAACAAGAAGGAAAGTAGAGAAGTTTAAAATGACCATTCTCTATTAGAATATGTGGAACATGCTGAATTTAAACATGTTTCCACATATGACGCGTGTCAAAAGCCCACATCTGAATGCAAGCCATTGTCTAATTCGGAGGATTTTCAGCTTTGGTATCTAGAACTTGAGTGTGTGGAGCTGTCAAGACTAGAAAGTGGGGACTTTGATTTGCTTATCTCTAATGAAATTCTAGTTGGCAAGAAGCTACACCCACTAATTGAATTCCTACTTTTCTGGAAGAAGCTGTACAAATTACAGTTTTCTTGTATGTGCGATGTAGTGAAGATGGTCTCTTGCTTGATTTTCTTCATTCTACCGCAGTACAAAACTCAAGGATGAGTTTGTTCAAACTAGGCGAGAGTGATGCAGGATAAGGACAAAGTAGAAATAAAAAGATATGGGTATATCTTACCATTGGCATACAAGATGTATTTGATATTTTATTATCTTCGCAGTTTATGTTTTAGGAGTAAATTATCTTTTAGTTATCTTATGAGCTAGTAGATAATATCTTTGTGATTAGGTTATTTATTTGTTTCCGTTATGTTTTAGGTTTTTTTTCTACTTAAACTCTTTGTTATGTATCAGTGAGTCAAACTTGAATGAATTAAAATATTGAGTATTTGAAAATTCTTGTGTGAGTTTTCTTAGTTATCGGAATTGCTTTTAGAGCATCCTACACAATTGCCCCCTTTGTAGGAATTGCTCTTAGAGCGTCCTACATCAGCTTTATTCATATGCTGAAAAGGTCTTATGCCTAGCCACCCTCTTGTTTAGACCAAAAAATTTCTCTCCAATTAACCCAATGGAAACCATTACCAGTTTCATTGTTGGACCAAAAATATCTCTTGTAATTTTCCCCAAATGATTGGCGATGGTAGCTCGAAAACTAAACAAAGACATGAAATAAATAGGGCGACTTCATAAAATACTCTTCAATAAAGTCAACCTCCCCCTTTGGACAAAAGTTTTGATTTTCACCCTACCAATTTCATGTGGAAACTTTCCACAATTGGGCCTCACACTACTTTGCTCTTGAAATTTACAACAATGGGGAGACCCAGGTAAGACAGTGGGAGGTAATCCATCCCACAACCAAAAAACCGAGTCTAATGTTGAAGTTCAAGAACCTTAGCTATAGTGACCAGAACACTTGTTGAAAGATTCACTCTAAGACTGAACATAGCTTTAAATAACATAAGGATGCGTCTCAAATAACTGAGATTGCTCTTGTCAAGTTTACAAAGATCAAGGTGTCATCTGTATAGAGATGGTGAGAGATCGACAAATTGTTATCCACGCGCCTACTAAGAGTATCTGTTTCCAAAATAAACAACAAAGAGGAAAGAGAGTCCCCTTGGCGAGGCTCTCTTGAACTAGAAAAGAAACATATGCCTTCCTGATTGATCAAGACGGAAAAGCGAACAGTATAAATGCAAAAGAGCACCCATCTTCTCCACTTGCTAGGGAAACCCTTTTTTTCAAGAATAGTCATGAGGAAGTCCCAAGAAACATGATCAAAGTCTTCTCAATATTGGGCTTGCAAAGAATTCTTGAATGCTTATGAGTCGATGCAGTCGTTAACAATTAGAGATGCATCTAATATTTGATGGTCTATGATGAAAGCATGTTGACTTGGAGTCTTGGACAATAAAATTGACTTTTTTTTAATCTTGAGGCACGGATTTTGGCTAAAATTTTATATATACTTTCCACTAAATTATGGGTCTAAATTGCCTGATATCATCTGCCAGGCCACTTTGGGAAGCAAGCTAATAAAGTGGAACTAAGACCTTTCACAAAAACACTATTCTTGTGAAAATCAACAAACAACTGTATAATCTCCCCCTTCACCAAATTCCAATAATGTTAGAAGAAAGCAATGTTAAAGTCATCAGGTCCCAGAGCTTTCTATCCTTATCTAAGTCATTGATTGCCTCCCAAACTTCTTCCTCCAAAGAATATTTTTCAAGTTCCAAGGTATCATCAAGATTGATAGAATCATAAACGATCTCCTTTAGAAAAGGCCTAGATGGATGATCTTCGCTATATAGGTTAGCATAGAATGGAACAATCATATGTTTAATTGAAGAAGACTCAACGTGGAGCTTTCCATCCATCTTAATGTTGTGAATCACATTGTATTTTCTTCTGCTATTAACCACCTCGTGAGAGAATTAGGTACTGCAATTGTCTTCTTGAATCCAATGTCGCTTTGCTCTTTAGTGCCAGAATATGTCAATCCAAGAACGCTCCTTTCGAAAGCTCTGTCATCGCTTTGAGCCCTTCAACTGTATAAACAAAGGTAAGAGAATGGTGTTGCTCTTTATCGTTAAGACTCTTCATCTTATCCACCAAATTAGCCAGCTTGCCAAAAATGTCCCTATTATGAACTTTTGAGCTTTTATATAAGAAAATGGGCTTTTTGGCCAAAATATATCTTCAGGAGCTAGAAACATCTAGTTCCTCCCAAAAGGATTTCACAAGGTTTGAAAATCCCTCCACCTCCAGCCACTCATTTTCGAATTTAAGAGGCCTTTTAGTCAAAAGAAGTTCACCAACTTGAAGAAGAATCGAGAAGCAATCAAAAGTGACCTCTGGGAGAAGTTGATGAAGTCCCTGAAAGTGATCTGCCAATCAATAGAAAATAGAAGTCGATTTATGCGAGATGGACCTGGGACATACTCATGGCTAGACCATGCGACACTACCAGCTTCTAAGGGATGGTTGATAAGGCTACCAAAATTCCATACTCAAATTAAGTCATTATATTTGGGAAATTTCTTTCTATGAGCAATACTTTTTGCCTTTGGGTTTTATGAAAAGTTTTGTTTGCAAATAATTGTGTAAATGGTTGATGAATTTTTGTTGCGTGCCCTTCTTTTGTGGATGATTGGCACTCCATTGATATACTTTCAATATATTTGTCTATTACTTATGAAAAGAACAAGAGGCAAATACTGTTTGAGTAATGGCAACAAGGTAGGCCTTTCTTGCCTTTTTCTCTCTCTCATACTTATCCCACATGGAACTTTTGGGTGGTATTTTGAGGGGTTCATATATCCCATTCTCCTTACCCATGTTGAATAACTTAAGACCATGCTTTGTGGGGTTGAGGGTGTGCAGGGACAGCACGCGCGCGTGCGCCACCGCTAGGTGTGGCGTGGGCCACGGGTTGTGGGTCTAACCTATCTTTTTAGGAGAAATCTGTTTAACATTTTCGTAACAGATTGCGCTAATCCTCCGTGAATCGCTCCCTACCGTTATGGTCTTCCTGGTTGTTCTCCTCACCTTGAATGCTGCCAGGTCTTCTGCCTCATTCTACGTTTTAATGGCCATATATTATGCCTCACCTTACGCCATTTTAATGGCCTTGTAACAGCTACTTTTTCCCCTATAAATAGAGACCTCACTAGCATGGTTCAATAACACAGCTCTCACACTTCTCTCCTCTCTTCCTCTTCTCTATGTTCTGAGTTACATATTGCATACTCCAAATTCTTGGCTGTGAAGTGCATGCGTTCAAGAGTGTTGAGTTAACCTTTGGGAGCAACCAACTGCATCGATTTGCACCGTAGTCGAGCCGTAACTGTTTTCAAGGCAGTGGTTTATCCACGACTCAGTTTATTCTGTCCATCTTCCAGCCATTGTTCTCATTATTCTTCTTACAATTTGAAAGCAATTATTTCTGTAATGGCTGCATCATTCTCAAAGAATCTCCATAACTCCATAAAAAATCGAGCCCCTTGATGGAACTAACTACAAGCGTTGGTCCCATAAACTACTCTTGTGCTTTGAACAACTTGAGATTGATTATGTTCTGTCCTCTGAACATCTGGACGACAATACTTCTCAGTTTATAGATGCTGAGAGTTCTCTCTCCACTCCTACTGCCTCGAAAACGCCTCTCATTCCACTAGATGAGGCTGCTAAGAAGAAACTGGACAAAGGCAATAAACTGGCTCAAAGTTATTTGCTAAACAACATGTCAAATCCTCTATTTGATCTATTTGTTAACTTCAAATCTGTGAAGATCATATGGACAAAACTGGATGCCAAATATGGTTCAGATGAAATTTTCGCCATCTTGGAGTGACTACAGAAATCACCTAAAATACAAAAAGAAGGACCTAACCCTACAAGAACTTATCAGTCATATGAGGACTAAAGAGGCGAATCGACTAAAAGATAAGATGTCTTCCCTGTCCCTGAATTCATCTAAAACTAACCTTGTTGAATCTTCTATGCCTTTAAATAGAGACAGGTTTAAAAATAAAAAGGATCAGTAGCAATCCAAACATTAGAACCAATTGAAAAGAACAAACAGCAAGATTCATAACCAGAAGGCTGTCTGTTACGTTTGTGGAAAAGCAGGTCACAAAGCATACCAGTCCAACCTTCACAAAGGAGTTAGTCACACAAACCAGAAACCTACCAGACAAATTGCTGCACAAGCCAATCTGACTGAAGACATTGAGATCTTCTGTGCAGTAACACTGGAGGTCAACCTGGTTTCGAACTCCACGGATTGGATTCTGGATACTGGAGCAATAAGACATTTTTGCGCCAATAAGGATCTGATGCATGACTTCGCAGATGCTTCTAATGGCGAACATGTCCATATGGGCAATGCTGCCACCGCTGGACTTATGGGTAAAGGGAAAGTACTCCTTAAATTTACTTCTGGAAAAACTCTATGCCTAAATAATGTGCTATATGTACTTTCCCTCTTTGATGTTACTGGTTTTGAGGTGAACCAGAAAGCTGGAAAAATTATCATTATTCATAATGGGGTCATTATTGAAAAGGGTTATCGTAGTGGGGGGCTTTTTATTTTGAATGTTACCTCTGATGCTGCTAATGGAAATGTTTCCACTTCTGTCTATATTGCTGAGTCTATGGATTTGTGGCATGGTAGACTTGGTCATGTTAATTATGCTTCAATAAACAAAC
>NCQV01002499.1:1143-18505 GCA_002740545.1 Lophocereus schottii | reverse complement strand
TTTCTATTTCTAATTCTAAATCCCTTCGTCCCAACTTCGACTTCTAATTTGGAGGTTTTTTTTCCATAATTTTTTAACTCAAAAATTAGGCCGCATGGCAAGGCACCGAGATCACTGTCAATTTCTTGATGTTATGCTATAAGCACTATTCATCTTTTTGGCATATGCTCATTACAAATCCTATCATATGTAATTTTCTATTTAGTTCTAGTTCTCTCTCTTTTTTTTTTATTCACTGAATTTAACTGATAAGTTAAGATTGGAGTTGAGCTTTACGTCTAATTAAGTTGATTAACTGTTGAATATCATATGAAGTTTGAAGTTGAACGTTGTTTATTGTATTGGTTATCTCATGATATTTAAGATTCAGTTGGTTGCGTCCTTTTTTTTTGTGATAAAAAAATTGTTATTATGGTTTAATCTAAATTTTAGGTATGAGTTGTAATACTCAATTGTATTCCCTGTACCTAACTTGTAAATTTTGGTTTAATTTTAGTTTTTGAATCTCATTGTTCTTTTTTCTCCATTTGTCTTTCCTTGCTTAGGAAAAAGTGCAATTTCAATGCCCAATTCAGAAAGATAATTATCATATATTTATTGGTATGATACTATTTCTAAAGACTTGTATATAAACAAATTAGTTATTTTCTTATTATAAAATTGTCAATTAGATAAGGATCAAAATATTCATGTTTTGAGATGCTCAATGGGAGCACAAGTTATAAGGATGTTATGACAAATGCTTACCTATGAGGTCATGAGCTGATGGTTTTCATTTTTTGTCATCTTCTTCAGAAAACATTGAAATTAATTGTTTATGTCATATACGAAAATGTTAGTGAGCATGATCACAACTTTGCTATCTGACGTTGTGATAGGATGACCATAGTTTTAAAATTTTTCTTCGAAGTTGGCTTTTTACATAACATTAGTATTTGGAGCATTCGTGAAAATATCATTTTATCTCCAATTTGAGCTCCCACATATCAAACAACGAAATGAGAACAGATAAATGAATCTCAATCCCACCTATAAGTTCCTAGTCCCATCAACAATATCTCATTTACCAATTTTCACATACCAGATGCCAACTTAAAGTTTTTATTTGAGTTTAAATCTCAATTATGTGAATTTTTTCACTATATTAATTAATACAAAAAAATACTTTTATCAACTCTTAATTTTATTATTATCAAAACTATAAACAAAATTATAAATTTAAATCTCACTTATTCCCCTTTTAAACCTGCCTAATGCCAAATTAAAGAACTCTTGCCAATTCTTGCAACTTTTCTTGTTCATTTCATTATAATAGAAAAGGAAAACAAAAGACAGCGTGTAGTGGTAGAAGATGTGCAAAATACAAACATTATGGAAATACATGCGTGTCAAAATCTCAATTAATGATATGATTGAGGCAGCCACTTGCCCACTCTTGAAGCAATTTGGGCTTCTTGGGACAAACTTTAGGCTAATCAAGGTTATTGGCAGTTTCACATCATAATCGCCACGCGATCATTTAATTAGTCACGTAATCAAAACTCAGTTTGGCTATTGGTCATATTCGAGTTTAGGTTTTGTAGTATTGGGTTCAATAAGTCAAGCATTTTCAACTTTTTGTGGGGTTTGATTAAGGTTTGGGGGTTTCACTAATGTTGCCCTCCTTCTTGTGTTGATTTTCCAAACTTCAAAGCTAGCTACAGCATATTAGATTCGATAGTAACGGTTCAACCACCAAGAATATGGAATAATTAGTTCGACAAAGATATCTGTAGAAATAGTTAGTTTGTAAGAGAAGGAAACACATTAGATTTGATTCATTTCAAATAATAAAATAATTCGAATGACCAGTCACTATCTTAAATAGGACAAAACTGATTTGGAATTCGAATATAATGACCCGAACTCATGTCCAAATCGCAACCCAAAGTGAAGTCAACCTGTTCCTAACCTGATTACCGTACTTGACCAAACCCATCAATGAACTAGATACGAAACATGACTTAATTTGTATGAACTGTGCTCGATACTACCCGACCCTTAATTTAAACCCGACCTTAAATGATCCAAACATGAACGATCTAAATCTAAATCGAACCATACCCAACTTTGAACTCATGTGATTTTTTTTTGACTTATTTTACCTAAAAATGACCTGGATTCCAACAGACTCTCCTACCCTATTGGTCCAACATGAGGATCAATCCACATTTCCAACTAGATCATTTTAGCTCCTAATTCCTCCCAACATGAGCGCTTACATAGTCAGGGCCTTGGGAAAGAGCTCTTAATGCCATTTAAAATGTAAGTGAATCCAATAAACTTGATATAGTTCAATTGCAACCTAAGCATCATAGTTTAAACCTCCTTGATGCATAATGTAAACAATATTTATAGTGCAATCCAAGCTCAATGAAGCATCATAGCCGTTGAATCTAATAAACATGGCTTGTGATCTACACTTCCAAAGTAATAGTATCATTAATTACAATCTCCAATTAATATGAAAGCCACATTCTATAATTTCTTGAGAATCATGTCATCGATATATTTTCATGCAAGAGAAAGGAAAAACAATTTTTAAAAATTGAACTTAGAAGTATATATAAATATTAATTTGTATATAAATATTAAACGCTTCGAAGCGAGTAGGCCATAGTTTTAGACCAGCTTAAAATTAATTTGAATTGATCTCCCTCCAACTTGATCTGCAGCTAACTCGAGATCAGCGCATGTCCTGAGCTAAATTCCATTTCCAAGCAACCTGAAGTTGTACCACCTAAAGTTGATCAAATATTTTTGAACTTCTCTCAAAATGAAACAATATCTAGTCGAGCATTATCAATCTGAATTTGACCCATACTCAAATTTAAACCCAACCTATGTCCGCACCGAGGATATTTTTATTCACGTCTATATTACTTTAACGATGCATATAATATATACGTTAATATTTATATAATTAGTTGATTCGCTAAATCTAAAAATTAGAAATATGACTATCCACCATAGAATAGATTGGTTACCGTCGGTGGGATATAAGATTAATGATGGTTACTTCCAAGCTAATTATAAGATACTCCTATACTTAGAAAATTGACAAACTTCAAACTAGTGAAGTTGCATCATTTCTCTCTTCTTCTTTTTTTTTTGCAAAAAATTTTTTTTAAAAAAACCTTAACCAAAATCACCAACAGAAACCTACTTGTACTGTGTACGTAGTACTTGGTGTGGGGATGGCGATATATTAGGGCATTTCCGGTCGTGACTCCTTTTTTCGGCTCACCAGTGAGGACCCACTTCTGTCACATCAACTTATGATCTAATTTTTTAGTTCACAATCTTCCCTCTCTCTAATGAAAGACTCATCACTTTGACTCACCAAATAAAATAATACCCACAGACACACTATATAACACACAACTTTATTTTAAAATTAAAAAACTAATCAAAAAAATATTAAAAAATAAAAAATGAATAAAAAATGCAGCCCAACTCTCACCCGTGAGCCAGCTCTTACCAGTGAGCATCCCGCGAGACGCTTTACATGAGCCAGCCATTGGAGAACTTCTCCACGCCTCACCCTTTTCTCTCTCCTCTAATTTGCCTCTCGTGGCTTACATTGGAGATGGCATTAGAGCAAGAACAATCGTGAGCCAATCTTTTGGCTCACTGGTAGGCCCTACCATTGCCACATACTTTTGGCTCACAAGCCTCACTCTTTCCAATGGTTGACTCACTACTTTGGCTCATTAAATAAAATAATCCCCATGAATCCATACCCCAACACACAACTACTTTTTTAAAATCCAAAAAAAATAAAATAACAATAAAACTTTTAAAAAAAACAAAAAAAAAAGAAAAAAGGGGAAGGGAGATGGCTTGCGGCAAGCATCCGCCCTGCGAGTCGGCTGGTCGAAGCCGGTCAGTGCACGGGCGTGGGCTACCTGCTGCCTCGACCCTCTCAAATTTTGGCTCGCCGGGCATGGGGTGCCCCTGCTTTTACCGTGTTGTGCTTGGCTTGGAACAAACCCTTTTTTTGAATTTATGAAAAAGTAGGATGCATGGTACTACAAGTAGGACGTCATAAGAGGGATCGTACACTGAAGTTAATTCCTAGAATTATTAATCTTTAGAACAACTTTTATATGCAATTCAGGTCCACCTAGATTGATTTAACTATTTTTTGCCATGCAAATTAAACTTATATTTTGTTAGATTGAGATCTTTTTTTTGTAGGAAAATTTAAGATACGATAATAAAACAAATCTACAAGGAATTTATCTAAGTTATTCTTCAAGAGAATCACAGTAAAATCGGAGTGTATCAGTGAATCCTATGAAACCAGTTGGCAGAGGATTTGGCCATAGTGAGCCATCCACCCAAGTGACTTTTTGATTAGCTTCTATGAATATACGATGCGCCATAACTGAATAGATCGATGACAAAATTCTCTTATGACGTAATTAGACACCAAATTGGCCCCAATATATGAAGTTCCCTACAAAGTGCTTGAGTGACGATCTTATTGTCCCCTCTAATACGAACCTTTTGAGATATCCTAATTGAATATTTGCTTTGACCTTGTCGTGTAATATTGTATAGCTCTAACAATTATAAGGTTGCATTTCCTAAATTTGAAGCTCCTGCTCTAATTAAGGACTCGTTCTCTTTAGCTTATCGTAAGAAATCGATCACTAGTTTATTATGACAAGCGCTAATAAATGTTGATAAGTGCTACAATTATACCTAGAAAACATCACTAAGTGTTAATCAATGATGATTGCTGGTCATAAGTTGATTAAAATAGGTCCTAATAAGGTGACGGTACTTATTGAGTTTTTTTTTTTTTTTTTTAATCCAATCAATTTGGCTAAAACTTTCCGTTTCCCAGGACTTGATGCCCAACGAAATAAGGTTTTCTAGGAGACAAGTAAATTGGTTCCATTAGTGAGACTCGATAAGAAAATACTAGAAGAAGATGATTCCAAAACTAAATTGTCATAAAAAGATTTGAGATCTTTTTAAGCCAACCCGATTGAATTTGGCTAATTTTCTTGTTTTGGATCCAGATGTATGATATGTATAGGGTAGATAAACTAGTTTTCTTTTTGTTTTTCTCTGGTATTTATTATATGGGGAAAAAAAAACTTATTAGGTTGTCTCCCTTGGCTACCTACGTGTTAAATTTTCAAATAAGAGATGCAAAGCACCCAACAAGGTCCGACTGACAGAGATAAAGACCGAAGAACAGGTACGTGGGTGTGATGGAGCAATGAAGAACTTAATGAGAGTTTGCCACTTTGCCAACCATATGGCTTGGAAATTCAGCAATTACTACTCTGAATCTGATTTTGATATTGGACCCCAAAAATATAAATACAAGGTAAGATTGAATTATTGAAAAGCCCTTTTGACATTTATGGTCAAAATTTATGGTCTTCTAACTAGATTGGACTTATTGTAATAGTACAAAATTGGGACTTCTTAAATGTTGACTGTTTAGTTTGTCCAATTGACAAGTGGTGGTGGTACGGGCAGTGGCAGTGGCAGGTACCGTTTCACCTCAATGTGAATCATTAACTTTTTTTCCATATCTCCGAGTACAGTTTTTAAATTTCTGGGGCCATGAAGTTTAATGTGAATTTTTCGGCCTCTCAAAATTTGAGAAAAATAATTTTTTGGTCCTTTTTATTATTATTTTGGTTTGAAATTTTTATAAATTTTTATCTTTAACGCAAATGGGGTACTTTTAATAATTTTATTATTTTTTGGCTTTCTCAAAAAAGATACTTGTTTTAAATAATTTACCTTTTTATAATGACTTTATTAGTATTAGTTATTAAAATCTACTATTTATATCATAAATATTATATTTTCTGTGATTATATGCCTACCATGCTTAGAAAAATAATAAAACTTAATTTGAGAGTTTTGATTATTATCTAAACTTAGTCGGCACTGGACTTTGGCGTTCCTTTAACTTCTAGTCTACAGAGATTGCTAATATCAATTACAAATCCCTTAGATCAGGCACAACACAAATCTATTTAGTTTTCTACCTCATACCGTAGTCACTAATCAAGTTTAATAATTTAAAAGATAGCGAGATTTTAATCAAGAAATTATAATATTCATGACATAAGGTTTGATTGAATGGAGCTCTCTATTAGAAATTTTTTTTTATTTAAAGTTTAAACGTGAAAAATATTACAATAAAAATATTAAAAAGAAACTTAAGATAATCAGAAATGCTTCTTAACTATTCTTGGTAGTTCCTTACAATTGACAAGTGGTTGGTGGTAGGTATCGTTTCACCTCAAATGGTGATTAAAGACTCCCCAACCTTGATACATATTTAAAACCTTTTCGATATGATTGGTCGATTAGTCAAGAAGTTGATAGAAGGGACACGCTGAAAGCACATCGCTTAGAGATCTAAACAAAGAAAAGATCTATGTAGCATAGTTTGATGTCCTTAGTTTACCAGATCCCAAAAAAAAAACCAAAAAAAAAAATAGTTGATTGAAATTACTAAAGTAAGTGATGAAGTAATACCCCTTAAAAATATCCCCAAAAAAAATTACATCCGTCATCTTCACTAATGTAGATCTTAGAGCATTTACAGTGTAAGGCTCGCGAGTCAAAATTTTGGCTCACGGTCCAAAAAACACCATGCATCAGTGATCCGCTTCGCTTGCCCCAAGGTTTAGCTCACGGTCGTGATCCGCCTTCCACACATTTTCTCTTTTTTTTGGCCAACTAAACCCTTGAAAATCTAAAACTCAATTATATGTTAGTGGTGGGTCCATAAAATATTATTTTATTTGGTGATCTATAGAATGTAGAGAAGAGAGAAAAAGCTGGCTTGTAAGATGGTGTGGAGGATGTAGACATCCACTTCACTTGTGATCTAAAATTATAGATCACCATTGTCTATGCTTTTATAATTCCTAGACACCAACGTGCATTAATGCATGTAAAAGAAAACAAAAAATAGTTGACAACTTACTAACCTCCATGTATAGATTGCCCGCTTTACTTCTATTTCTTTCCTCAAAAGTTCTTGCAGTCACCCTAACAACGACTTGTTTTTAAAATGAAGACTAACAATGCACAAAGCATGATATGTAAACACAAAGAGTGAGGAAGTATTTGAAAAGAATTGCTTATTGTATTTTTGGTTACAAGAGTAATGGGTCCAATGGATCTAACGAGTCAGATCTGGATCTGAGGAGTGGACCCATCTTCAGATCCTTTTTAAGATTTATTGGATCGAAAAATAATGGGATTACAACCATAAAAATGAGGTGGATTTGATAAATCTAAATTGGATTCAGGATCCATTGCTACCCCTACTTATCTATGGCCAAAAGACATCTGTAGTTTTTCAACTTATAAAAGACGTTGAACACAAGTATTTCACCACCTCGATAGCATTATGACAACAACGAAACACTGATAAAATTAATTGAAAGATAAATAACTTAGTGTTTCCAACATTTGAAATAGAGATCATTACAACTAAATGTATTTATCAATATCTATCTATCCATCTATTCATCTATCTACCAGCCTACCCATCTAGATGTGTCCCTATATAAACAAATCATCATAGTACTAAAATTAAGTGAGATCGGAGCAATTTCCCTTTTCTTTTTTTTCTTAATTAATATGCATTAATTGAGGAATCTATGTGTCCTGGATGACGTGCATGAGAGCAATCTTCTTCTTTAGCTCAATTAATATATGTAGTGATTGAGCCTAAATAATCACTACTCCATTAGCCTACAACAAGTTTTGTGATCACCAACCATGTCATTCATATGACCAAATTAAATAAAGAAAAAGTTTATACTAACACATTACAAAAACCATGCAACGCACGGGCTCTGATTCCAGCGAATTACTTTTGCGGGTGTCGGATAGTTTAGCTATTAAAAAGTTTTATGAGTTGTTAATAAAAAATATAAATATGAAATTTAAACCCTAAGAAATTACGAGTTCAAATTTTACAAGGGATGGATTTTCCTTGTAGGCACCAGAGGCGAAGGGCCCCATTGAGTGTTTGGCTTGTTTGGATATATACATATACATATACATATATATATATATATATATATATATATATATTACAATATATTTTTGAATTCTTTCTTATATCAAAATGAATCCCATCTAAACAACCCTTCTGACACTCGTTCATTCAAATGAATAACTTTCAAACTTTAAAATATATAAATCTAATTATGTCAATATCATAAATTTAGATATAGATTATTTGCAAATTAGAAGGACATATACATAAATTAAGTATTTGCATATCTCTTTATCTCTTATGCATCAAATGTAAAACAAACTAACCTAATTATAATTTCCCTAGTATTTGCTAAATTACTGCATACAAACGAGGAAACAAAAGCGCTAAAATGTATTCTTGTCTAATTTGAAATCATTCCCGACCTTACGCCAGTTTTCAATATATATATATATATATGTGTGTATGTAACATTCAAGGTCACGAACAACCCGAGGATATTAAATTTGAACACGTAGACATATGGGTAAGAACCTGAAAACTCCCCGCCGAAAAAAGGAACAAATTCTCTCCAGTGTGGTTGGCTAACAAACTGGGAATGTTTTTGGAGTTTGCCGTGTCCGATATCTCTTGATTTACCAAGGCTCTGCGTGTGCAAGTGCGTCTAGATCTAAACAAGCCTTTTGTCGTTGGAAACCCATTAACTACAAGGGCACACAATTATGAATCATCAAATTCAAATACGAGTGCCTTCCCAACTATTGTTACTCTATGGTTTTTTAGGTCATCTTATAAAGTCATGCGAGATGGCCGATTTTGAAATCGGTGAAGCTGATTATCCCTATGGCCCTTGGCTAATAGCTTCTCCACTAAAAGTGAAGAACAAGGCGACCCAAGTAGAACGTGAGGCGGAAAACAAATTATTTGCTGCTCTAAGAGAGCATTCCAAGGCTCGGAAATGCCTTTTTGCTAAAGGTGAAAATCTTCCCTGGTTGACCCCTTATTGACAAAACTCAACACGGGGCAACCCAGGGTCAGACTCTGCTGACCAAACCCCTACGATAGTCATGACTTTACTTCAGCGATGATCATTGAAAATGCAAACAAGAAGGATGCCGCAGGCGGAGCAAAGAAGGCACGAACAGACCCTGCGAGGGGATCCACAAAGGTTACACGACTGATTCGTCATATGGATGCTGTTATGACATCTGAGGTGGAGGTTGTCAATGAGCGACCCCGGCTGACTAATGAGTCCATTATGCATCAACCGTCGGGAGCTTGGCGACCCCCGTGCAGTTGACAACCTACAAGCCCTTCTTCGTAGGTTGGAGCCCTCTATTGTCTTCGAAGACAAACCGAAGCATTTGTGAAATGGGTCTAATCAAACAATTTGATGGGATTTATGTGGATAGTTGTGGTAGAGCGGGAGGCCTAGCTCTCCTAGAGAACAGAAGTTTAGCGGTCTCTCGCTTATCCTTCCCCTCGAATCACATTGATGTGTGCATAGATGTGGGCCTAAGCTCATCCCCTTGGCGCTGTACACCCATTTCGGTTGCCTTGGGTTGTGGGAGGTGACATAAACGAAGTCTTCTACCATTGTGAGAAAATAGGAGGGCCTCCAAAAAGTCAATCCATAATTGACTCTTTCCAAGAGGCCTTTACAAACTACGGCCTTTATGACCTCGGATATTCCGGTTACGACTTCACATGGTGGAATGGTAGGGAAGGAACTGAATCCATCGAAGAATGTTTGGATCGGTTTATGGCCAGCTTGGACTGGTCAACGTCTTTCCCATATGCTGCAGTTTTCCACATCGATGATGACTTCTCTAACCATATCTGATATTCCCATTCTACTGAAGTTAAACACTACGGGTGTACAAACCAATAAGCGCGTTCTCAAAAGGCGATTTGAAAACATATGGGTCACTGATACTACGTGTGAGGACGTCATCATCGAGGTCTGGCACCAACACTTTGAAGGTTCCCCCTTCTCAGCATGTGTCAAAAACTTGTTGAATTAAAAATTACCGCAAGCGCACAGTATAACTGCAGTTAGCAACTGGTGAGTACGGGACGTATCCATAAAGAGTTGTGTTTCCAGTTACCAAAGTCAATTCAAGTGTTTCAAGTTAGGCAAAATAAAGGGTGATAGGAAGAAGAGCTAAACTATTAAGGCAAATAAAAAGGACTTTGATTATAATTAAACTTAAGATTAACTAACTAATCAAGTCAAACCCTAACATTTTCAAGTTATGCTAGCACTCAAAGATGATCACTTGCACCATCAAAGCTCACCCAAGCCCTCTTTCAAGGTTAAAGACCAGTTTAATTGTTCCAACTATCAATTTTCATCGAGTTAGTCCAATTAAATTATAAGAGTAGCAACCCCAGATCTAGGTAGAATTTCGACTATTTTCATATCCAAACACTTGCAATCCTCTCTATCCACACTAAACAATCGACCTTACTTTTCAGTATAAGTCAATTGCCCTAAAATATAGACAAAAACTCTCTCAAGCATTTCATTGAACACTTGGTTGGCGTAAGAGAAAACTCTAAATCTAAGCATAAGCAAGGTAGGTTAAGGTTTAAACAAGATCAATTACTCATCTCAATGGCTAACCATAACCAAAGAATGAAACTTTAATTACAAGTAATAAACATAAAAACAGAAGCATAACAATGAATAGTCACAATAGCAAACAAATTGAAAAGCATGAAATTAAAGAGAGAAAGAGAAAAGGAACTTAGTCTTGAATAGCAAAATCCAAAATCTTGTATATGGTATACACTAATATCCTCTAAATGATTCTCTCTTTAATGGGGTTTTGTGGCTAATCGAAACCCTAAAAACGGCTGAAGGAGAAGTCTCCAAAATTATCTAAAAGATGCTTCAAATAAAGTCCAAAATTTGCTTAAATAACATGAAAACTAGGAAGACACATGACCGTGCTTCGACGCATGGATGCCCGTGCACCCTACGCATAAGCAAGGCGCACGGTCGTGTACTGCCTGGGTACTAAATTTTCTGTCTCTCGAAACTTTATATGACCACTTTTCCTTCTTGAAATACGTCCAATGGCCTTCTTTTCCATCAAAACTAGTGACTTTCTCATCTTGTTGGCAAGAACTCTTAAAAATAAGAAAAACCATTTCTAAAGCATCGTATGGATTGAAGAAGACAAACTTGACCCTTTCTCATCAAGATCCAACATAAAAGTAGTAGGAAAAAGGAATCAAATAGGGACAAAAATAAGGTCAAAATAGAGGTTTATCAACTCCTCCATGCCTAATGTTTGCTCATCCTTGAGCAAAATAAAGAAAAACTAACCTAAGAACCAACTCACTTTTGTAGAAATCACGGTTGCATTAAGCATGTGCAGTAAGCTCTTTAAACCCCTTTGTTCTTCTAAGTGAACGAGTGAGGTCTCGTAAGGGTTTGCAAAAAATATACCCAGAGAATCTTAAAGAAGAAAAGGAGAAGAGAAAGAGAAAGAAAATAGAAAATCTTTCTGGGTTTACAAAGAAAACAGAAATGTATACAAGGGATAAATTGTACACATTCTCACCAACCAAATCACCCTTGTAAGAGATATATTAGCTTGCAAATAAATAGAATGTACACGTCATAATTCTCAATCCCCATGGATGATATCAAAGTACCAACGTTTCACCCCATAGTACATCAAAACTTTGAATCCATCCTAGTGCTAGGTGTGCAAGTGCATTATCGTCCTAGGAGTGAGGCTTAGCAGAATCTGGCCCAATCCCACTTCGTTTACACAAATTATATTATTGACTTACCAACTTGGAAAGCAAACTTTTCTAGTAGCAGTATTGCCTCAAGGGTGGCATCCAGCAGCACATGCCTTAAAAGGATACTTATCATTTCCGATCCTAGTACTATTTTTATCTTTTTTTTCGAAAAGTGAAAACAAAAGTATCTATGTACATAAATAAGTGAGAGAATCAATCACGAAAGACTAAAACCCTAAGATAATGATGAACTATAAATAACGACTGGATCGTGCAGTTACAATGAACTATCGGAGTTAGAATTAGGGGCTAGAATGACACATTTAGGATAAAGATCTATCATGTACATCATACTTGCATACAAGGTAATAGTCCAGGTATAAGGGATCAAAGTCGATCAAAATACTACAAAAAAACCCCCTAAAGAACTGGAGCATAAAATCTTTTATTTTTTTGAAAAATTTTTCTCTCTGTTTTTTTCTTTTTCAAAAGCTTGAAGCACAACTTCTCCTCCCCCGCACCTAGATCTAACAATGCCCTCATTAGGAGCCAATGAGCACCACACTAACCAAACACATATATACATAAAACAAACCCACAATAATGAACATGCAAAAATAAGAGACATGCTAAAAAAGGGAAAATGCTTTATACAAAATAAAAATAAATAAAGAAAAAAGACGGAACGAATTTACCAAGTTAGGCGCTAGGTACACCTAAACTATCAGCTCCCCAAGATGGAGCAATGGGAGGCAGGAGAAGCATTAGTCACTCCTCTGTATCACTCAAGACTCGGGTCCCCACCTTAGACGCCATCAAAGCTCTCAAGAACTTATTATGTGCTTGTGCATACATCTCATAATAATGTAAGTAAGAGAACACTAACAAAAATACAACACAAATCATTATTGCCCTCTTAAACTTATAAGTGTCATAGAAAAATCAAAAGCATGATCAAAGAAAGTACTTCACATGATTTTCCTAAGCACATCCTCTAGGTAGGCATAATAAGGGTCAAAGGAGGGATTGTGCCCGCTAATGTTACCTAAGGACTCATGAAATACACACAAATGAGAAGGGTTGGCGGGAAGTAAGGGAGATGAAATAGTGTTAAGCCAAGTGACTCAACGCAAGGGAGCTTCATATGCTTAAAGCTAGAAGCGGCACCAAACGTCACACTATCTCCACATAACTCCCCAAAAGGAGCCTCCACAAGATACAGCTCAATCAAAGTAAGTTCTCTCAACCAAATAAGTAAATCATCCTCAACAAAATTAACATCACCCCTAGAAGGCTCGCCTTTCTCTAAAAGGATAGGAGAAATAAGTAGGGTTAAGACACTTACGGTAGTGGCTCTAGGTGTGATAGGTGAGGATGGAGCAACAAATGATAAATGAGTCAAGGGAGGGTCAATTGCTTCCTCTAGGTCAGTCGAAGGTGTATTTACAACAAAATTAGACTCTAGGGGAAGAGAAGATTCATAATCATCATAGAGGCTAACCTCAAGTCTAGGGGAAGATAAACTAGGGTTGGTCTCATGCAATAAGCCACACTCCCTTATCCCAGTAACAAGACACTTATGTCGCTCATTCATTGTCTCTATCATGGCATTAAGTCTAGCATAACATTCATTGAAAATATCATAATAGGAACAAGAATTCACATCATGGTCAAAGGATTGGCAATAAGAGCACACAACTTGAGAATAAGAGGAACAGTGATGATACGCATCCCTAAATTGGATTGAGAGTGCAAACCATAGGGAAGTGGGGAATGACATACAAAAGACTCGCTAGCACTCTCACATTGTCATTGATAATAAGCTAACGACTCAAATAAGTCCCACATGTCATCAACATTTAACGAGCAAATAGCCCCATAGGACATAGACTCAAGGGTGGCTCGGGTCTCACAAGTTATACCCTCAAGTACAACTTCAATCATTTTTCATATATAAAAAGTACATATTGAGCACAATAATCATTCAATTTAGACAAGTATTACCAAAATGATTCATGCCCAAACTGAGAAAAATGAAAAATAGGCATGATTTTTTTTCCAATTTTTAGTTTGTCATTTTGTTTCCAGATTAGAAGTCTAGTCTCGAATGCTTAAGTAAGCTTCAATATTGAAAAGCGCATGGTATAGCTGTAGCTACCAACCGGCGAGTACGGATCGTATCTATAAGGAGTTGTGTTTCCAATTACCAAAGCCAATTCTAGTGTTTCAAGTTAGGCAAAATAAAGGGTGATAGGAAGAGGAGCTAAACTACTAAGACAAACAGAAAGGTTTTCGATTATAATTAAACCTAAGATCAATTGACTAATCAAGTCAAACTTTAGCCTTTCCAAGGTATGCCAGCATTCCAAGATTATCAGTTGCACCATCAAAACTCACCAAAGCCCTCTTTCAAGCGTCAAAGGCTAGTTTAATTGTTGTAACTACCTATTTTCATGGGGTTAGTCCAATTAAACTACAAGAGTAGTAATCCTAGATCTAGGTAGAATTCTATGTCCAAACGCTAGCTATCCTCTCTACCCATACTAAACAATTGACCTCACCTTTCAACATAAGTCAATTACCCCAAAACACGGATGAAAATTCTCTCAAACATTTCATCAAACACTTAGTGAGCACGAGAGATAACTCTATGTCCAAGCATAAACAAGGTAGGTTAAGGTTAAACAAGATCAATTACCCATTTCAAGGGCTAACTATAACCAAAGAATGAAACTTTAATCACAAATAATAAATATAAAAATAGAAGCATAACAATGGACAGTAGAAATAACAAACAACTGAAAAGCATGAAATTAAAGAGAGAAAGAGAAGAGGAACTTAGTCTTGAATAGCAAAATCCACATTCTTGTACATGGTATACACTAATCTCCTTTAAATTATTCTTCCCCTACTGGGATTTTGGTGACTAATCAAAACCCTAAAAATGGCAGAAGGAGAAGTCTCAAGATAGTCTAAAATATGCTTCAAATAAAGTCCAAAATCTGCTTAAATAATGTAGAAAGTGGGAAGATGCACGACCGTGGTTGGGAGTCTGTGCACCCCATGCACTGACAAGGCGTACGGCCGTGCACTGCCTGTGTGCACCTTCGGAATCAGGACTGAAATCTGCAAGGTTTCTGTATGATTGTGGCATTGTGAATGGCCAATCAAGCATTTATTTTGGCCCTTTAAACTTGCTTTTTTGGTCCTCGAAACTTCATAGGCCCTCTTTTCCTTCTCGAAATACATCCCCATGCCTTTCTTTTTCATCAAAACTAGTGATTTTCTCATCTTCTTCGCAAGAACTCCTGAAAATAAGAAAAATCACTTCTAAAGCATAGTATGGACCGAAGAAGACAAATTTGACCATTTCTCATCCAGATCCCACATAAAACTAGTGGGAAAAGAGAATCATATAGGGGCTAAAATGAGGTCCAAAAAGAGGTTTATCAGCCCAGAAACTTAGCCACTTTATGAATGCTCTCTCAAAATGGAACTCATCTATCTTCGTTAATATCCAACAAGGGATTGAAACAATCCAGCGCCAGTTTTGAGTTTAACTGCAAACATCCACTTGTGGAAGAAGCTTTTTGCGCAACTTCGTAACCTGCGTAAGAAGGAGGAAATAGTGTGGTGGCAACAAGCCAAGCATGATTTCTTTCTCATGGCGACTCGAACTCTAAGTGGTTTTATCAGAAAGCTAGTGCTAGAAAATCCACAAACCACATCCGAGAACTAGTCGATGACAATGACATATGTTTTACAGAATTCACTGACTTTGATTGCCTATTTCTGAACTATTATGATGAACTTTTCAAGTCCAATATCCCTACTATTCTTAATGAGGTGCTTAATCTAATTAGCCCTAGAGTTATAGAGTCCATGAATGAATCTTTTTGCTCGCCTTACTTTGTCGAAGAGATCAAACTGTACACTTTCAAATGACTCGAGAAAATCCCTAGGACTCGACGGCTTGAATCCTTATTTTTTCCAAAAGTTCTAGCGTATCATGACACCTTGCATTTGTGCTGCTATTATTGGCATATTAAATGGTGGTAATTTTTTCGATTGGTTACTGACTTCAGACCAATTAGTTTGTGTAAAGTTCTTTATAAACTGGTCACAAAAGTTATCACAAACTATTTGAAGATTTGGCCGTCTTCTATTATTTCTGTTGAACAAAGTGCTTTTATCAAGGGAAGGTTAATCTCGGATAACATCCTGATTGCCTATGAGGTCTTTCACCGCATGCACGGTCAATCTAGAACTAAGGGGGATATGCCTATTAAGTTGGATATGCGTAATGCATTCGATAGAGTGGAATGACTCTTCTTAAGACGAGTTATGATCCATATGGGATTCTCAAGCGACTGGGTGAATTTGGTCATGTGCTTTGTTGAAACTGCTACCTTCTCATTCATAATCCACGGTGAGCCAAAAAGTTTTCTGAAACCCACTAGAGGAATTCGATAGGGAGACGCCCCTCTCGCTTTTCCTATTTCTTTTCGTCACTGAAGGTCTGTCAACTCTCTTCGATAATGCCACAGCCATGGGCTCTCTTCATAGAGCCTGAATATAGCCAGGAGCTCCTACTACCTCCCACCTCCTCTTCACAAATGATTCTATACTAGTTTGTAAAGCTAAACAGGATCAAGCTACCACGATGAAGCACCTTCTAAGCTTATATGAAATGGGCTCTGATCAACAAGTTAACTACCCCAAAACTAATGTAGCTTTCAGCAAAAGAATTTTCGAGGATCTTTGAAGACGTTTTGTATCCTCTTAAACATCAACGAAGTTCTCTCCCACAAAAAGCACCTCGGCCTTCGAACATATGTAGGAAGGTCTAAGAGGAAGGCTTTTCTTTGCATTAAGGATAACGTCATTACGTAACTTCATGAGTGGAGCGAATGATTTCTTTCTTGGGCTGGAAGACAAGTTCTTGTCAAAGATGCAGGCCAAGAAATACCCGCTGATGCAATGAGTATCTTCAAATTGCCCAAGAGGCACTGTGATGAAATCCAATTGATAATTCTTAAATTTTGGTGGGGTTTGAAGACGAACAGTCGAAAAATACATTGGGTACACCGTGACAATTATGCAGTCAAAAGCGCGTTGGAGGCTTGAGCTTTCAAGATCTCGAAGCTTTCAATATTGCCATCCTCTCCAAACAAGTGTGGCGCCTTCTAAATGACTCGAACTCCCTTCTTACGCACTTGCTTAAAGGCAAGTATTACACTGGCAATACCATTCTCACAGCTAATATTGGTCATCGCTCGAGCTACACCTGGGGAGGATTATGAGAAGTCAAATCGGTTATCATAAAAGGTTCCCATTGGGTAATAGGTGACGGAAACTCACTGGGCATATGGTCTGACTGCTGGATCCCTCGTGAATCCACTTTTAAGATTATCACACCAAGAGATCCAAACACTAATTTAAGTAAGGTAAGTGACCTTATTGATAAAGACCTCGGGTAATGGTGAGAATCCCTTATTCGATAACACTTTCTTAGTTGCCATGTTGATTTCACCCTAAAGCTTCCCTTCTGCCAGTCGTGGCCAA
>NCQV01002390.1:0-10066 GCA_002740545.1 Lophocereus schottii | reverse complement strand
GCCAGAGTACATTGTACAATGCATGTTTACTTTTCTACTTACAAAACAACAGTCATTAGCAAGCAATTAATTAGTCATGATCTCATGATTTTCATGCACGCTTTATGTTTTTCTTGATGTGTACAAACAAGTCATAAGGTTGCTCTCTCATTCGTCAAAGATGTTGCATTATTTTTTCCATTAATTGAGTAAACTTATCGATCTTTTACTTTCTAAAAATAACTTGTACATTAAAAATTTCCGCCAATAATAACATAAATAGTATAAATTTTATATGAATATAATTAAGCTTACTGTTGAAAAAATTTGTCTCATAAAACTTTAGTATCTAATAATAAGAATAAAACAAGATATTATTTGAAAAGATTATACTAATTTATAAAGTCAGATTTGATACATTTAAAGGTCATACTCGAGGAAGTCATTTTCAATGAAAGTTACACTACCCCTTCCTTTAAGCATGGAATACCAAACAGACTTTAGAATTAATTATATATATCACGTGTTCTATAATCTCTTTTTAACTTTTTCAAAGGATTGGATTAAATTCAAAAAGAGGATCATGTGGCCAGGATTTTCTATGTTTTAGATTAGTCAAGGGGCCCCAATAAGCAATTTCTTAGCACCTTCTTTTATAATTTCATTAAATTAATTAGATGTCCATTCACTTGAATGTCCACTTGTTAGACGTCTTTTTCCAGATTCACATCTCAATTCAATTAATATTAGGTGGCAAACATTGGTATTACTACCTGCTCTTTTTTCTGATTGCCGTGATACTTTTATGTGTCTCTTTATCCATTTTTAAATGCGTGGATTTGAAAAATTACCCTTTTTTAATCCTATTTTTATTATTCATGACCACAAAATTCAACGCTTGATGTCATGTGAAATCACACCAATTCCCTAGCTCGTCAACTACTCAATACTTTGTGCCAAAACCAAAAAAAAAAAAAAACCTACTGAGTGGTACCTCTTGCCTTTATTTTTAGGTTTTAATTTTTTATTTATTTGCAGGCACAATAAATAAACAGAAAAAAAATTCCCATGGGAGCATCTAATGGAGTTGGAGTGAGAGTTGTATGCCAAACTTTTCTTGATCTTTTTGTTTCGTATAATTAATTAAAGTTGATATCTATCAACAAATTCAAAAATTTTAAAAGTATAATTGTGTATGTATATAAACCTCTTCAACTTCAATTAGTTACAATTAATAATACTGATGTTCACTCAGGTAATTCTAAAGATATTTTAACTAAAATATAGTTTTTTATAAAATACCAAAAATTTGCGTGGAAAATAAAATATGAATAGGCAGGGGAATCATTCACACCACAGTATATTGATCTACAAATGGGATTAGAACACATTTTACTTGTTAGACCGGTATAATAGGGAAGAAAAGTCAAGTTCAAAATATCTTTGATGTGGCGTAAAGAATTAAAATTATGCTCCATGGGTAGTTGGGGGAGCAAAGTACGTTATTGTCAAGAACAATATCAAGAAGCTGAATTTTGCTTTGTCTGGCAGTGTTTGTTTGGTGGATTAACAACTTAACAGTGTTATATTTTTAATTTCAACACAGCAAAGCTCAAAAGATGGTTTAAAACTTATTAATTACTTACATGTATTTATATTTTTGTTTTTGAACAGGCGGTCCCGTTGTTCTTGTCAGAGATAGCACCCACCCAAATTCGTGGAGGCCTTAACATCTTGTTTCAGCTCAATGTCACCATCGGCATTCTTTTCGCTAACCTTGTCAATTACGGTACTAACAAGTAAGCATCCTCTCTTCTCGTCTCTTTTCAGAGTTCTATCTAAACAGAATATGAGAGATCAGATTAATTAATGATTAATGATTTGCTTTATTCTGTAAAAGATTAGGAGAAGACGGTTTGAATCAATGGTTTCTTTAGAGATGATTTTCCTTAAACAAATAAAAAGAAAGGATCTACCGTAATTGATAATTGAGTTATATGCTATAACATATTATATTTTAGTTAGGCTTGGTTGAAGGGTAGATATGCATAATTTAGGGGGAGTGATTAATTAATGGATGATTAAAATAATTATGTAAGTCAAATGATGTAAACTTGGTTATGATAGCTCAATTATATGTATGTTCATACTGGTATTTAATATAAATGTTGACTGATTAGAATAGAATAGTCATTGCTGAGGTGAGTAAAACAGGACAGCATGTAGTGGGGGATCTATGTGAGAGGCAGGGGTGTCCATGGACACCCTAACCCAAAAAAAATTTTTTCAAGCTTATATCAACACTATGGGTAGACACCCCTAAAATAAGTCCAAAAAAATAATAGATTGCTAAATATTCGTAGGTGGACACTTCTAATTTGAAATCCTAAATCCGCCACTGACAGCAGGCACAGATGGCTGGCAAACATGTGTTAATCTTGTATTAGTGAGTTGATTAAATTTTAAAAATAAAATAGCACGAATGTGCAGACAAACCTGGTGGTTTGAATTGGAATAAACAAACAATTAATCAAACAATTTGCACAATTTTTAAAGTCTGGGGTGCCCCTTGATTTCTCTGCCCCTGTCTCTTTGCTTTGGATTGCCATTTCTCTCGTTTAATTAATTAATTCACCAAGCTACCCACTTGACTCATTTCTCTCTTTTAATGGGATGGGTAGCCATTTCTTGTATACTATTAAATTTTGATAATTTGCATTTTAATATAATGAGAGGGTGGGGAAAAAGAATTTTTTTTGAACTGAGATCTTTTTTTAATAATGTTTGAATATTAACCCAAGTATACATGTATGGCAGCAAATTTAATCACAAAGATTAAGAATAATCAATATAACATGCCAGATTTTCAAACGAGCTAGGTAAGTCAAAGAGGGTATTTCAAAGCGAAGACGGACTGCAATAAGTTGTGAACAAAAATCATCTTTAATAAAATTGATTTACATTAATTTTTGTGACTCGTTGTTGCCTTATTACGTCCCTCCAATTTTGTGGCGTCATCTTGAAAATTTAGACTAAAATTTCAGCTTACTGCAATAATGGTTGGTCGGCAGCCTCCTATTTTGAGGTCTGACCGCATAAATTTCTTAGCCTCTAAAAGTCTAAAAAAGATAAGATTGTTTGAATATGACCTATTTTCTCATGTTTTGTTACTTTCATGCATGGGATGGGTACATGTCCTCCTCAATAGACATGGAGGATAAGAGTGATGCTGTAATTAAGAAGAAATTAGGTGGGTCCAACATTTATAAGTAAATGCTCACTAATTAATTTGGGATCTACTGTATCATGACCAAAGTTATAAATGTTGGTGTTGTAGGACCAGTTTTCCATTGGGCTGGTTTAAGCATGCAGCTTTCATCAAACATAAAACATTTTAAATCTAATTAACATAGCAAATCGATGCTAAACCCCAGAAAACTGTTACTATGATAGAGCAGCTTGTGTTAGTCTGAAACAGGGTCAAAACACATAATTACCTTGGATCATACATCATCTAGTCTTATTCGCACATGCTTTCGGTTCATCGAATATAAGCTTATCAAGAAACTGGAATTAATAGTAATCAACTGTCTTTTAGTCAATGTGATTTTGGCTTGGCTTGGTTCAATTATTATTCAAGTCAAAGTCCTAGGGTAATATCTCTGAATAAGCTAAATTGTTCTTTGAATGAATGTTTGTTGACAATCAGGATCAAAGGAGGCTGGGGATGGAGGCTTTCACTGGGATTAGCAGGGATTCCAGCCTGCCTACTAACCTTGGGAGCTCTGATTGTGACTGACACCCCTAACAGCTTGGTTGAAAGAGGCCGTTTGGAGGAAGGCAAAGCGGTGCTCAGAAGAATCAGAGGCACTGACAACATTGAGCCTGAGTTCTTGGAGCTCGTTGAGGCCAGTCGTGTGGCTAAGCTAGTCCAACACCCCTTCAGAAACCTCCTCAAGAGTAGAAACCGTCCTCAACTTGTTATTGCCATTGCTTTACAGGTAATTTTACTTATCGAAGTCACGTATATCTTGACCTGACAAAGGAGTCCTTCAAGTCATACATTACTGCTGGATATAGGATAGAAGCATTTTGATGAAGTATCTGAGTTGCCTTGTGGGATGAGCAGGTATTCCAACAATTCACCGGTATCAATGCAATCATGTTCTATGCACCTGTCCTATTTAGTACCTTAGGGTTCGGAGGCAATGCATCCCTTTACTCTGCTGTGATCACAGGGGCAGTGAATGTGCTCTCGACCGTAGTCTCTATTTACTCGGTTGACAAGGTAGGAAGGCGGCTCCTCCTCCTTGAGGCTGGAGTTCAGATGTTCTTCTCTCAGGTGATCATAGCCATAATCCTTGGTCTCAAAGTCAAGGACCACTCAAATGACCTCGGCCATGGCTATGCAATCTTTGTGGTGATCATGGTCTGCACCTTTGTCTCCTCCTTTGCTTGGTCATGGGGCCCACTCGGTTGGCTCATTCCTTCCGAGACCTTCCCCTTGGAGACGCGATCAGCTGGTCAGAGTGTGACTGTGTGTGTCAACATGCTCTTCACCTTCGTCATTGGGCAAGCCTTCCTGTCTATGCTCTGTCACTTCAAGTATGGCATCTTCCTCTTTTTCTCGGCGTGGGTATTCATCATGTCACTCTTTGTGGTGTTCTTGCTCCCCGAGACCAAGGGTGTGCCCATTGAGGAGATGACCGATAGAGTTTGGAAGCAACATTGGTTCTGGAAGCGTTACATGAACGATGACGACTATGTGGATGGAATTGAGGTTAACGCGATCAAGGAAGCTCAGAAGAATGGGAAGAGCAATTCTACTGCCCCTGCACCTTAGAGTTTGTTTCTAGAGCATGGGATTGCGGATCATAGAAGTTTAATTTGAATGGTAAATAGAGGATAAGGTTAGGAATGAATATGAGAAGCCATTAGCAAAGAGGGGGCATTTACTTTTACAATTGGGTTTGTGAAATTTCTTTGAGGGAAACAAAAAAAAAATACTGAGCAGACACTTGTTGTTAACAGTTGCTAATTTGGAGCTCAGCAGAAATTCTTTTGTCTGAGTCACATTTTCTTTGAAAATAAAAGTTTAAAAATTTCCCAAATATGTATTTGTTCATGGCTATTGCTTGTGAGCTGTGATTGTTGAGTGTAAATGCGTAATCCCAATCTTAAAGAGGACTCACAACAGCCTCAACTAGGCTTCTTGGTCACCAAATTCAGCATCTCAGCTTGATAAACATGAGTTGAGTTAGGGTGATTGTTGAGGCAGCTCAACCCATCATTAACAACTAGACCTGGCAAAACAGACCCGATCAAAATGAACTGAATTGAAAGACCCGAAATCAGACTCTCACTAACATCAGAAAGAGTAGAACCGATCTAGTCCCAAACCCGAAATGAACCGACCCAAAACCGAACTGACCCGAAATCATATTGAACCGTTTGACCCGAAACTCGAATTGACCCAAAATTTTATTGACCCGATGTAAACTTGAACTTGAAATGACCCAAACCGAATGAAATTCGAACCGATTCATACCCAAACCGATCTAACCCGAACACGAATGACCCGAATTCAAACCTACCTGAATTCAAGTTTGACCCAACCCGATTCTAACCCGATCCAATTCAAACTTAAAGTTGTGATTGATGATGCTAGCTATATACAACTTGATATTTAGAATGCAAAAGACGAAAGTAGATAACAAAACCTTACTATGATCAAATAAAATATTGCATTTGCAATTTTGGAAGGAAATAACTTACTAAGAATTTGACTCATTTGAGTAACAAAAATGAAAAATAGAATCAAGCAATCGAAGTTATTCTATGGTTTATGTTGATTAGGCACAACTCTTCGATTTTCTTTTTTTAATCTTTGATTTGATGGTTGGAGAGACGGGATTTATAACACTACTGTTTCATCTATTTGATTACTTCTCTGTGTGATGCATTAGGGGTAACCCAATTGAAACTAAATCTTGCACGAATTAAAAGGTTGGGGAGAGGGGATTTTGGTGCAAGATCAAAAATTGACTCAATTAAAATATAATCTTGGACGGATTAGAAGTAGATTTGCCCAATTGAAATTTATGGCTATATAACCTCCTAATTCGTCCAAAATTTTATAACTTGCGTGCTTGTCTAAGATATTAAACTCATATCACATATAAACTAACCCAATTGAAATATAAGTTGATCCGAAAGTAACCCGATCCGATTTCTACCCGTCCCAAAATTGACCCAAACCTAAAACAGAAACCTGCCCGAACCGACTTTCGCACGACCCGCACCTAATTCAACCCGAACGAGGTTGACCCGAAGTTAGCCTGATCCGAACTTCACCCAAACGGTATCCCAACCCGACTCGAATTCGATCAACCCGAATTTAACCTAAACCAAATTTAACACGAGCCTGATCCATAATTTATCAACTAGAATATAATTCGAACCGAACTTAACTTCACCCGAACTCGAACCAAATGACTCATTTGTTAGGTCGATTAACAACCCCAAATGTGGCATCTATATATGAGACATGTCATTGACTTTGAATCCCCTTGTGATCATGAGTACGCAGCAGTGGCACATGAAAGTTATTAACGTACAGTTACAAATGCATAGTGTTTTTTTGGGGGATCTTTGGACCTCTGTTTATCAAAGTAGAGCGGTCGTTGATCTATAAAGGAGTAGAACTCTTTCATTATAGATTTATTCCATTCTCAATTCTTAAATCAGAGACTTTATTTAAGGGCAAAAAATGTATATATGTGTGTGTGTGTGTGTGTGTGTGTAAATGTATATATGCGTGTATATATTTGTATATATATATATGTATATTTGAATGTACATATATATATATATGTGTGTGAGTGTGTGTGTGTGTGTGTGTGTGTGTACATATACATATATATAAATATATATATATATATATACACACACACACACACACATACATACATATGTGTGTGTGTGTATTTTCCGACGAACAAGTCTATAGTTTGATGGTGAGTCATTTTCCTTATTTGATAAAATGTTTGTAGTTTCAATCCTACTTCTGACTAATTGAAACTTCCACACATCGAAAAAGGATACATCCTCGCATGTATTGTCTTAGGTGTGGCTTTGTTACATTTTATCTATATCAAGTCCATCTTTTATCATCCATTATTAAAAGGACGTACTGAAGTCGATTAATCAAAGTATGTCTTAACCATTCTAATAATAAAATTTAATTCATCTTTAAGCATTGAACATTTAAATATGAGCGAGCACTTGAAAGAAAGAATACCTGATATCTGTCTCCAAAAAGCAAACCCTTTTTCATCAAGGCTTTAAAATGAACAATGGGATTCATTTCGGCTTTAAATAAAGTATGAGATGCAAATGAAACAGCCTATGAAGCTAGGGACATAATATACATAAATAATCTTTAAGAAGAGGGGAGAAGTTCTTGAAACATGAGGGTCAGAGCAACCACAACATAAGTGAGTAGACACCAAGTTTAGTTAAACTGACATTTTGTGTCTTTGGGTCTTTTTTTAAAAAATAAAATGTCCTGTTCTACGTTTTTATTTGTTTAAAATAAAATGTCTTGTCTTAAGTCAATGATATGCTAGCATAGGAGCTACATTCAAAGCAACAAGGCCATCCAAACAGGGTCATCAATTTGCCAAAAAGATTGTTGAAAGGGGAGTGCCCAATGGGCATCTCAGTCCACCTCCCATGATCCCCACCAAGGTTCAAATATGAGGGAACCTCTGTTTTCCAATTATTTGAAAAAATGAACGTAGGTAGGCTTCAGGCCCTTGAGTTTAGACTAATAGTTCCTCCATCTCCGGGCTGGTTGGTCCACTGGTTCAACTCTGAGATAGGGCTCAGTTGGTAGTCCTACTTATCCTTAAAACAAAAAACAAAAAAAGAATGATTTACTTAAAAAATGAAAGAAAAAACAAAGCAGACAGTATGTCCACCAAGGCACTACTGCATGCTTCACCAGATGACCAATTGGAAAGAGCACCAATCTTGGAGAACAATTTCATGATTTAATTTCCCTAAGATTATCTTCGTTTTTCTTGGATTGTAATTTTTAAAACAAACATCCTCATTAACAATGAGCCCCATTGTGAAAGAATAGATGTGGCATAGAAAATCAAAGGCATTTTAAAATAAAATAAATTTTCAATAAACTACCCGACATCTAATACAATTTTTGAGAATGAATCTGGGTTCTCTTTGTAAGAATGATTGTCTAATGTGTAGACTCTTTGCGAAATTGTTTTGTAAGTAATGAATTATTATGAAACAAACAACTGAGATGTGATATAATATGTGAAATGCAACCAAACATGCCACTAATAATATCTCACACCAAAATTGATCTTACAAAATCAACTGTCATTTTTGCCTTTTGGTCTATGAGCTCTCCTATGCCTAACAATACAAATTATATCATAAGTCCGAGTCTATGGAACTTTTTTTTTTTTTTTCTTGTGCTCAAATGCATACAAATATATGAACCGCCTACTTGCCCAGCAGTCAGTGTATTTACTATTACCTTTCATTATCGAGGTCACGACCTCGAATCTACAACTTGCTGACTGTATTTTATTTGTTTCTTATTTCTCCAATTTGTGGGGTTGAGCATTTTATTTTCTATATTTGAGCAATCTATTGTATTAAGTTGAGAATTTTATTTTACTTGAGCAACAAAATTGAACATTTCTTGAATCTACAGACTCAAAACTATAATATAAGCACGGGCCAAATAAGAGGCACAATCCATCAGGTATAAAACCATCTCACAACATTTTTTTGTGAGATATCTGTCACATCAACCCAGTATCAATCTTTTTGATTTTAATTATGTGCCACATCACTATATCTCATACGACATTAATGTGCTGGGGGGCACACCCTTGGCAGCTGGCTTACTCAAACGTACCTCAAAGGCCCAACATAGCAAAGTGAAAATAAACTTTATCCTGTAGGTTTCTTTTATGATGGATTGTACAAGGATAGGGGCATGTACGCTAAAGTCTAAACCTACCTGCCTCAACTGCTTGTTAATGCAATTGCCTAAATAAGATGATCCTGCAATGCAGATGTTCAATTGCAGAAAAAACGTTTGTGGCAAAAAAAATTTGAGGTTAGAACCACTGTAAATCAGAGAAAACGATCCATACCAAGTTACAAAGGCCAAAAAACCAAAATCAAACCTAAGCTCAAACCCAAAAGAGACAACTCAATCGAACCAACTCATTCACCAGATCTAAATGCAGCAAATATACAACATTATGATCATCAAAATTAAGCCAGAAAATCAATATAGTACGTGCCAGTAAATCGATATAGTACGTGAGATAAAAACATGTAAGAAAAGGTTCTCTTGCAATATGAAAGAATCACGAGATTTTCCAGTAACCACAGTGCAGAGTTACAAACGTTGCCCCAAGTTACACTTTCAAAGAAATTCGAAACAATGGACCAGGCACATTTGAACCTGTTGTTTCTCACAGAGACCAGTTCTCGCTGCCCTAAGTTCTATTTCTACTTCTATACAAAGCATCTAACAGGGCAGCTCCAATGGAGAATGAATTGTAAGCTAGGATCAATGTAACAAGTGAATGTGCAAAACTCTTAACTGCTTACCATTACTTCCATCTTGTCATCAAAAGTAGAAAAAAGGAAAGGAGACTAAGAAGCTTTCATTCCCCGGCCTCAAGTAAGTATACGGTTTAGTTTTGATGAGGATGATCTCTTTGTTAATGTGTTCAGCTCCTTCTCCTGCTCTTTCTTGAGGAAACTCTGAGCAGTTGTGTTCACAATCTTGAATAAGAAGTTCATGAGGACAAGCCACACCACGGTATTCCATATTGCAGAAAAAGAAAGACCCCACTTAGTGACCTGTTGACATGCAAGATGAAATCAACACTGAACGACAATTTACAAGGTTTTAAATTCTGGTCAGACACCTGCAAGGGATATCAAAAGTATGCGAACAAAGGCAGCCCCATTGCTCCTGATACCTAGCCATCATAGGGAAGGCGTAATGGGAAGAAAGTCCAATCTCAATACA
>NCQV01002374.1:12358-33831 GCA_002740545.1 Lophocereus schottii | reverse complement strand
GAGAGAGAGTGAGGATATGCAAGCTAACTTTGTCCGAGCCGTTACGCTGAAAGAGTGAGGAACAGCACTGTCAGCACAGAGACAACAGACAAGACACACTCACGCACATGCTGGTTGGCTGAAGTATCTGAAATCATTCCTTCTAATTCCCTTTATTTGTTGAATGAATCATTAGGGTTTTTTCTGATTTTTGTCTACTGGGATAGGATTTGCCAAAAACGTATACAGTTTGAAATCAATAAAATATGTCCCATTTAAAATCTAATTGGATATAAAATATTATAAAAATGAGTATAGTGCGGGTATATTAAAAATGAATATGGATAGAGGTTTAGGTTTCACTCACCCTCTAAAATATTCCGTAATTCATTTGCCCATTGCCCACTAATCACTTGTGAATTGTGATAATATTATTGTAGCTTATGATTACCAATTTGTTTGTGAGCAATGCACATACTAATGTAATATGGGTACAAATTTCTTTTGGTTTATATGTGCCTGAATAAAACCCACATATTTACAAATCTGATGGGTATAGATATGGGTATAATTTTTCTAACATCTGGTGGGTATGAATGTAGGTATGAATATAAATTTTTGAAAACAGGTATGAATGAAAGTATAGTAAAACTCACCCTGTACCTGCCCTGTCGTCAGCTCAAACTAGGATGGGCTTTTATAGGCACCTCAAAGCTTTTCCATGTGATAAGTTCTTATAAGGTTTTCTAATCAAACAAAAAAGAAATCGATTTACATTTATATTTAAGCTCCTAGGTCAGTCTTATCATCGAAGATTTTAAATTTCAAACAAGGGATTTCACGAAGAGTTTCAACGAATTCTTGAGCAAACCTCTGAGATGTTCAATTTTGTCATGAATAACTTTGTCTTACCCTGCTAAAGGAAGTTATATAATTCTTTGTAATTTAAGTTCACTTGTGAATTTTTGGTCATTTTTGTCATTGATTTTTGACCTTTTTATAATGTGTCACTAACTTTAAATTTTTTATTATAGCTGTCACTAGGTGACCGGATGATCTAAAGCAGCAAGTAAAACTCGTTTTTGGATGGATTTTCCTTGATTTCTTTTGTTATTGAGGTCATTGGGAGGTATTTGGATTAAAAAGGAAAACAAAACAGAAAAGGAAAAAAAAAGGTTGTAGTGACTTATTGCTTCCCTCGAACAATCATAAGGACATAACCTTGTTTCACCTCCCTTATCTTCATTGCTTTTGCTCATCCTTGAGTAAAGCAAAAGAAAAGAAATCTACCTAAAATCCCTAACTCATTTTCACAAGAATTACAGTTGCACTTAGCATGTACAACAAGCCTTTTAGGCCACTGGATTTCCTATAGTGGATGAGTGTGGTCTCATAAGGGTTTACAAAACATATATTCATAAAATATTGAAAAACATAAGGAAAAACCGAAAATCTTTTTTGAGTTTTTCAAAATATACTTGAATGTACTACAAAAGCGAATTGTATGTAGTCAACAAACATATCTCTGCTATAACCCAAGCATTAGACACTATACAAGCATAATGTACATATTAAGACTCTTGGTTGCCACTGAATGCATTGAGACACCATCATTTCACCCCATAATCATTAAGATACTAAATCCATCAAAGAGCTCAATGTGCAAAGGTACCATTATCTAAGGAGTTAGTAGGCCTCGCAACAGCCCGTAATTGGAGTAACTAAACCTCCACCCAAATCCATCACCCGAGTCCATCCATCCCACCTGATCCATCCATCACCTGCTCAACTACTCATCCACATGTAATCTACCTGTCACTGTGGGTGAAAGCGGGTGGCAAATGAATGGGTCGTGTTAAGTGGTCTTTGTTTCATTTTTTCGATTTATTGCTGAATTACAATATCTAAGCATTCAACAACACTCGATTAGACACTTAATGGACAATTATCACTTCATCTGGCGAGAGAATTGACATTTAAATCCAGTTATGCAGCCTACCCCTGACTACGACATATTAGCCTCATTCAAAGAGCACAAAATTGGAAGAGATAATCTCTTGAATACTTGAATCACCTACGAGACAAACAATATTCTACTTAAGATATACAACAATGAACAAACTTCTCATAACAATCAATTTTCACCTCCACCCAACGTAATACTCCTATACGTTAGACTTTATAACAAAAAGAAAATGAGGAATGACCGAGTCTTTTAGGGAGAAAACATAGATAGAACTAACAAAATGAGGAACACTTAAATGGACCTCTTAGCACAATTAGTGGCAAAATCCCGCACAATAGCGTTGGAGAGTTGGTCATTGTTTATGAGTTTGAATAGAGTTACACTATCCACACACAAATAAAAAAACGTGAAAAATTGGGTCAAAGGAAGGCAATCGAAGCAATTGGTAGATTTAACAACTGGGACTTATGCTAATTGTTAAATTATCTGACTGTGGCCAATGGAATCTACACACACCAAGGTCGGCAAAGGCATGCACGTGATGGAGCTGGGGATAAGAGAGAGCGAAAGGGTCTAGGTAGCAGTTTGGTAGTTGTAACTCCCAACTCATAATCACTTAATTAACTTTAATTAACTAAACATTAGTGACTAATCCTATAATAGAATTAGCATAAGGGCATTACTGCCATCCTTTAGTGGATAAGGGTTGGTCAACTATTTACGTAAACATCACAATGTCTCTTATGTTACAAGAAAATCAAATGAAATACAATTTGTACATGCTCAACCTCATGTGAAAGTCCACTACCCGCAAAACGTACTTATCCATGAGCTTAAAACTTTATGAAATGTCATTATGAGCTTGTCTAGATCACCGATCGGCTCGTTGCTTCATTTTTGTTGTCAAGTTTCTAAACTTTCTTGATACTCCACCTAACATTATAACAATGTAAAAATATTCGAAGAATGATCCGAAACTTAATACGTCTATCCCTATAATCTGAAGAAAAAGAAATTCTTTTTTATGTGAATGCGCGTGTTTCAAATCATTTTAGTTTGAAATGTGAGAAATGGAGAATTTCACTAAAAAACCCTATTACCGGCCATAGTCTGAAAGTGGAATGCAAATTCATGAGCTCATATATGAACAATATGATCATAGAGTAAAGTGCAGACCTCATAGGCCAATCAGAAAATCCGAGTTGAAGTCGTGCAGGTAAATTGATAAGTCTAAACCCAGATAATTGATTACATGTATAACACTCCGTATTTCTAATTCCAATTAATTTACTAATAGTTAATCTACATAGCAGTGGATGACCTAATGAGGCGTTACCGTGTATTTCCTTTTAGGAAATATAAGGCTGAGTATCATAGGTAAACTTTATTAACGAATAATTAACACTCTGTCAACCATAATTTAGGTCCAACATACAAGTCTAAAACCAAATATCTACTCAAAATAGAAATTATTTCAAACAGAAGTTATAAATCTTATGAAAAAGCAGCCTCTCTTTAAATGGCGCCATGTTCTCATGCTCAAAATCATCACTTGAAAATAAAACATTTTAAAAGTGAGACATGCTCAGTAACAACCATCCCTAATAATTAACCACATTCAAAATTCATTTCAGGCAGTTCAGGGGTGGGGTAAAACAAAAAAGGCATCCAACCATCCCCAATCTGAACCAGAAACTCATCCAGGTCATTTTTGTAAAGTTTAAGGCAAGTGACCTCACTAGGTCTCATAGCCTGCAATTGTTTTACTGCAGCCACTTATCCATTTCATGGCCTACCATTAATTGGATGATTACTAATAATCTAGCCCACATCCAACCTCAAGGTGGCATGTGGCTGCTAATCATGCAAGCAATTACTCAGGGAAGGCAATAAGGCCTTCTTACGATTGGGAGTGAACTCCCCTCGCCTATTTGATCCACTTGGCTCTTACTCTTAAGATAGGTTATATGCTCATTTGTATTTAGCCCATTCTAGCCCAATACAGCCCAAACTATAAGAGAAACATGTTCACAATAGGGAAAGGAAAATAAAACAATGTCCTCATCGTGGGAAAAGAAACCTCAAGAACAAAAACAAACAAATAGTGAAATAGAGATATTACAAATATAGTATGTACAAGTAGGAAGTAACAATAATACTAAGTTGAGTACTGATTATACCCGAATTATCTTACCACCCATCAGAAGTCACTTGGTCCCTCATGGAGCATCAAACAACCCACTCTAACGTTATATTGTGCCCAACTTAAAGCCCATTAAAGCTCTTAACAAATAGTTGTGAGGCTTAGAACACAATTCAAAAAAGTGGATGCAAGGAAAATAGAGAGAAAAGCATGCATTCATAGAATTAAGGGCTAATTCCAATTTGTCAAACATAGAAGTCCACTCAATAGAAATACATATGACCACATAGACTAGGGAAAATAGTAAAATGCTCTTGAAACATCAAAATTTTCATGAGTGTGCATTCTAGGAGTCTTCGTATAACATGAATCATCAATTCAATCCTCAAGTCCCTTAATGTTAATATGCCAAAAAGTCTTGATAAAATCATCAGCAACAACCATATGACTCTTTAGAGAGAAGTGGTAAAAAAATTATAATGGATTAAAGGTGATAGGCTAGCGATAAGCTCAATGAGCCTAAAAGAAGATGGGATACACTAACCTAAATTAGAATAGCTTACCTCAATGTCATTTTCCTAATATGACTCTTTAGAGAAAACATACTCTGATTCTGTAAAATCATCATGTTGATCCTTATTAAAAAGGAATGCATAGCACCCATTCCACTTATCAAAATAAATACTAACAACATCCTTAGATTTTCATGCTCTCAAACTCTTAAGAATCGGAAAAACGAATAGGTGTGTCAGGTATGATCACGACAATGTGAGTGGTGTCTCTTGGGATGGTAGTCTTAAGTGAATGCTAGAGCATGAAGATATAAGGAGGTTATTCTCTTCCCTAAGGTTGGTCAAGGGTGTATTCATTAGAGACTTAAACCTAGGAGAAATAGTATACTCAAAATCGTTATCAAGACTGACCTCAAGTCTAGTATATCGTAAACTGAAGTCATGCTCATGCACATTTACATCCTCCCTTGTTTAATTAAAATCCTGAAGCATGTTCTCCTTCATAATCTCAATCAATTTTTCAGTCATATCATTCATCATGTTTTTAAGTTTTTCACAATGAGTATCGATGACATGATATGGATAACTCGTACTAGTAATGATCAAACCACATAGGAACATATTTAGGGATAGAACAGTATGGCTGAAAATATGGGTCCCTATTCTAATCATCTGAATAAGAATTAGCATGAAAACTATTGGCCAGGCCTAACAGTTTAGGCCTAATGGCCACTGAGGCCACTTAGGGAGGCATCCTTAATTGTTCCCCCCAGCCTATATAAGGAGGTTTTAGGGGGTCAATTAAGGTTACGCATGCGACACAAAAAACACAGACTCTCCCCTCCCCTCTCATAGCTGCCCAACTATCGTCAGCGAGTTTCGGATTTAGGGCGTGAACCCTAAGGTGACTCTAGTAGCCGCCCAGCATCACTACCGACGTGGACTATTCCCGACAGTTAATTCCACATTCCGAGTGAATCCTATTTATCCCACAGTGGTATCAGAGCCAAAACTGATCGAATTAGTCTTGTCCAATGCGTTTAATGATCAGAACAATGAGCATGCTTGAATTATATGCAATATGCCCATATGTTTAGTTGTTTAGTTATCATTATTATACAACTAAAAACATGCGTCTGCGTCTATTTACAAGATTAAGTATGATTATGCAATTGAGTATGATTATACAAAATTGAATTCATGGTTGTATACAACCAATTAACCCTTATTTTCATGATCAGTTCATGACGACCCAGAAAGCATGTTTATTTACGATTATGTAGTTGTTTCAAGCATGTATCTGTAATGATGATCGACTAAAGATTGAATCTTTAATCGAAGTTTAAATCATGAATGTCTCTGTCTTGTGTAATTTTATATGCCCGCATATTATCGATGTACATAATCCTCGACATATGCAATTGAACATGGAGAATTTAGCCCTTGACACACACAGTTGTCAAACCAAGACTCAAAACCCTAATTCTGAATCACTCTTGCGTTAAACCCAAATCAAGTCTTAAATAAAAAAAGGGAAAGAATAGAAGAGGCTCAAATCTGGGTCGTACCCGTCAAAACCGCCAAGGAGGGGTGGCATGTGGATGTCACACGCTGCCGACGAAGGGGCTTTGGGCTTCCTTCTTCCTCCTTTGTCCCTCTAGAGCACCGATCTATGCTTTGCCAACTAAGGAAACGCCAAAACAACCACACTTGGATGGGAGTGAGCAACACGCACCGCCGACTGGGTGGCACATTAGCCGCGTAGGCACCTATTACGGCTCGTTTTCGGTCAGTCTAAGCGATGGTTGTGGTGGTTCTAGCTGATTTGTACGAGATGCGATATAAGAGAGGCGACAATCATCCTTCGGGAAAGAAAGCAGTGGTGGCTAGAGCTCAAGTGACAATTGACCACCTAAGCCATGGAGGCTGCCCGGAAAAGGTCAAGGATAGCTGAAAGGATAGTCGTGGACACAGGCGATGAAGGCCTAGAAATCCATCTCGGACCTATTTGGAGATGAGGGGTAGAAAGAGCCAAAGGGTCGAGAGGAGGAGAGAGAGCAGAGAGACAGAGAAGGCTAGTTGAGTGAGAGTAAGTGAAGAATAGGGTTAGTAACTGAGTGTTACTCACTTAAAGGGCCCAGTTGGGCCCCGTTTTACTGGGCCGTTTTTGGGCTTTTTTATTTGCTCCCCTTTAATTCGAATCTCCTGCCCATGTTTTTTTTTTTTTTTGAGTCCATTCACTTTAAGGTCGGGTTATTTCCGATCCATTTAATATGATTTTTAATTTGGGCTAATATGTAATTATTTTCATAACCGTATAAGTTAGTCTTATATGCTTAAAGTAATTATGAATTTATTTTATCTGTTTATATCATTATTGTTAATTATTTTGTATTATTTTTTTTGTAATGATAATATGAAATTTAGAAGTATAATATATAACTATATGTTATATGTCGAATTTGTTTTAGTGACATGTTATATGAATTAGTTTTATATAACATAAGCTCGTGTAAATATGTTTTGCACAATCAAAAGTGAATATCTTTGTGATAGTCACTAAATTAATATGTTAATTAGTTTAACGAACCTTTAAGGAAATTCTATGATGTTGATTTGATAATTAAATTAAAGAAGCTCCAAAATTCATATCTATACGTGATGATTATGAGTTTAGTGAAATTTTTGAATGTATATTATGAATGATGGGGTTCTCTTGATAATTTAATTATTAAAATAATATGTCTAACAAACAATACATACTTTTAGATATGGTAACTAAAAATATGATAGGTTGTGTGCAATCTAATGACAAACTTGATGGCACAAACTACGACGTCTGGCATCTGAAGGCCCAGTTTGCCTTAAATGATGGCGACATGCTGGACCTCTTGACTTCTCATATGCCTGCTCTGGCAGATAAAGTTGAACAAGCAGAAACATTACTGCTACTGAGCAGTACCAAGAGAACCTAAAGGCGTACCAAGCATGGTTCAAATATGATCCTTCTATACACTACACAATGCTGTCTAGCATGCAGGACGATCTCTTGGATGAGTTTGAACGCTTCCCAACTGCTAAGGATGTGTGGGCTTAGTGTAAGATTAGATTCAGACAGACATCTGCTATGAGGTTGCATATCTTGCAGCTGAAATGGATGCAGTATACTATTGACTTTAGTCGTAGTACTTCAAAACACTTTTGAACCATGAGTGCTATGGTTCGAGATCTTAAAGCTTAAGGGTAATAAGTTTGTCAGGAAGAACAGGTCCTGAATGTGATTAGGGGCTCTTCACAATGACAATGAACATTAGAAGAGTTTTAAGGTAATCATGACACACAGTAAGCACATTAAGACCTTCGAGGCAATCTCTAAACACCTCGAAATGGAGAAAGAGCATATAAAGATATATGCGTCTCCTAGTGTGGTATTCGTTGCCAAAGGATCGGGGCCCAGGGGCAAGAATCCTTACAGTGATAAGAAACTCAAGAAAGGTTCCATCCTCCTTAGAACTCTCACTCCAATGGTGATACTGCCAAGAAACATAAGGCTAAGGGCAACGAAGCTAGGGTTATGGCACGTGTGAAGTGCTGTAACTGTGGAAAAAGTGGCCATTTTACTTGCGATTGCCCTGAGCCAGCCAAGGTACCTCTTTTTACTAAAACTCCTAAATTATATGTTTGTTCCCATGCATTCGTTGCTAACTCTCTTCCTCAATGGATTATAGACACGGGGGCAATAATGCACATAGTGCAGGATAAGGCCGGATTCGTGGAGTTCCATCGCTAGTCGATGGTTCACAGACTATCATAGTGGGGAACGGCAGCGAAGAAGATGTCCTTGGAGTAGGACCATACCAGCTCAAACTCCGTGGAGGAAACAAGCTACTTCTTCATGAAGCCCTCTATGCATCCGGGGTGCAATGCTCCTTAGTTTCTTATGTTTTTTTAATAGGATTAGGCTTTTCTTTTGGATTTCAACCAAATGGATTAGATTTGTTCTATAATGGCAATTTGTTTGGCCAAGCAACATTGAAAGGAGATTTCATTATCTTGGATTTGGACGATTCCTGTGATAATATATCTTCTGCTTTTGTTTCACACTTTGACTGTGATTCTGAATCTATTAAGTGGATGCTAGACTTGGCCATGTGGGCCAAGATAGAATAAGTAGGCTAGCTAAAGAAGGTCTCTTAGGCCAACTCACTAGGGTTAAGTTACCTGGTGTGAGTCATGTCTAGTTGGCAAGGCAACAATAAAGCCTTTTGGTAAGGCTTTGAGTGCATCTAGTCCCCTAGAATTAATCCACTCTGACATATGCAAACCCATGAATGTTAAAGCACCTCATAGGGCTATCTATTTCATTACTCTCATAGAAGATTTCATGATATGGGTATGTGCACCTACTATCTCATCGCTACGAGGCACTCGATATGTTCAAATGCTTCGTAGCAGAAGTAGAGACTCAATTGGAACATAGGATTAAGATCCTTCGGACTAATTGAGGTCGTGAATACCTCTCTAATATGTTCAAAGAGTTTTGCGAGGAAAACGGTATACAAATACAGCTAACAATTTAACGCACCCTACAAGAGAACGATGTTGTAGAACGTAGGAATCGGACATTGCTTGACATAGTTAGGTCAATGATAGCACATGCTAACTTTCCAATCTATTTTTAAGGGGACGCATTGCTTACAGCAACCTGTATCCTTAACCGTGTGCTAAGCAAGAGTATACCTGCCACACCATATGAGTTTTGGTTTGGTAAGAAGCCATCCTTAGACTATTTATGCCTATGGGGGTCGGCCGTCTATGTGCATAACCTAACTCATAAACATGAAAAACTTAGTCCAAAAGCCACCAAATGGTGTTCATTAGATATCCCGCACAATTTAAAGGATATGTGATGTACGGGGAACACCCAAATGGTACTATGATAAAGATAGATTCCTGCAATATCGATTTTCTCGAGGATGAGTTCTCAACCATTAAGTCAAGAAGGATGTCAAACTGTTTAAGTTACAACATGACATTAAACCATCATTCGGCAAAGGGGAGAATTTGGACTCTAACTAAGTCACCGATGATGGCATGCCTTCCCTATCCAAAAAGAATGGGGGAGACTTGTCTGCTCAGGAAAATAAGATTCATCATCAATCTCCAATACATGAGGGGAGTAAGCCTGTGAATGAGATCTGTTCTCAATCTCTGGTTCCCGAACATGCAGTCGGTCCACATGTTCAGGATCCCACGCCTCAAAGGAATAGCAGGAGCGATTCTCCACATGCTCCCTCCCACACCTCTTAGAAAAAGGGGGTCGGATGCCTCACCCAGGCAGATAAATAATGAAGGACCCAGGATCCGAAGGAGTTAGCGTGGAAGAATTTCTCGATAATATTTCTAAATCGAAGAGAAAATACTCCTGTGCACTCCCTTGGAAGTTGAGGAGCCTACCTCTTATCAAGAGGCAATTGACTCACCAATCCACAAAGAGTGGATGGACGCCATGAGGGATGAGATGGACTTGATGGCAAGAAATAAGGTTTGAGAACTTGTTGATCTTCCACCCCAGCGTAAGTCTATTAGAAACAAGTGGGTTTTCAAGATAAAACATCAGGCAGATGGTTCGATCGATAAGTTCAAAGCCTGTTTAGTGGTGAATGGGTTTACACAAATTGAGGGCGTAGACTATGAAGAGACATTTTCTCATGTGGTGAGATTTATCTCTATTTGCCTACTCCTAGCCATGGCTGCCCATTTGGACCTAGTGTTATTTCAAATGGATGAAAAGACTGCTTTCCTCAACGATAGCCTTGAGGAAGAGATCTATATAGACCAACCCATTGGTTTTGTATCAAAGAGACAAAAGGATAAGGTATGTCGTCTTAAAAGGTCCATATATGGTCGTAAGTAATCTTCCAGATCTTGGTACTTAAGTGACCACTGCTGTAAATGCACGAGTAGTTGTAGTATAGATAAAAAGATCACTCCTCAGGGACTAATGTAATCTTTCGAGCTTTATCTATCAAAATATGCTAAGTAAAATTCTAATTCAAGGGGTTTCAATTTAATAACTTCTAATTCACTAATTTTAAATTAATTAAGAAAAAATGCCTAGGAATTCATTTAGTTATAAAAGTTGATTGGATCAAAATGTTACGCATGTGCTTTTCTTAAATCGGTTAATCTCGAAGAGTTGCAATCTCTCCAAAAATTTAGTCTATTCTTTCGAAATTAACTAAATTTGCCTAGGATAAGGCATGTGCTTAAGTGACCACTGCTGTAAATGCACGAGTAGTTGTAGTATAGATAAAAAGATCACTCCTCAGGGACTAATGTAATCTTTCGAGCTTTATCTATCAAAATATGCTAAGTAAAATTCTAATTCAAGGGGTTTTAATTTAATAACTTCTAATTCACTAATTTTAAATTAATTAAGAAAAAATGCCTAGGACTTCATTTAGTTATAAAAGTTGATTGGATCAAAATGTTACGCATGTGCTTTTCTTAAATCGGTTAATCTGGAAGAGTTACAATCTCTCCAAAAATTTAGTCTATTCTTTCAAAATCAACTAAATTTGCCTAAAATAAGCAAATGTTTTTCTTTCAAACTAATTTATCTTAATCCGAGTTAAATATCTTCGATTACACTGTAGTCCTACTAACATGCAAATTTCTCTTTCGAGACAACGTTATGTTAAGTTTTATCAAGTATTCTAATAATCAAACATCACCTTTCAGTTTTTCACTCAATTGTTTCAAGTGTGCAAGGAAACTTTGGGTAAAAATTCACTCACAGCATGATAATCTCTTGATCGAACGAAATCAAACCAATCATGAAATAAGCATATCCAACTACACTTTCATAAACTACTAAATTCCTAGACAAAATAAACTGCTCACACATGATTAAAGATTAAACAACTAACCAATGGTTTAGCGAAATCTAAGAGGAGGAGCTTGACTGAGATAGCCTTTTAACCAAGGGTTTTAAACTGCCTAAAAATCAAACATACACACTCAAGATTTCTCATTAAAACAGTAATCAAACTAAGAATCCTAATTAAAAGAACAAAATTTGAGAGAGAAAATGAACTATGCTATACTAGGTCCCTTTTCATTGCTACTTAACAACGCCTTTTTGTAAAAAAGTTTGGATCATTTCAGCCACACAGCCAAAGGAAGTCGAAGAGGCAGCAATTTCACACCTCACCACGATCCATGGCAGGTACCATGGTTCGACCGTGGTCTTGGCTGGAATCGATTTTCTACTCTTTTCTTGCTCCACAAGTGTAGCATCACATGGTTGTCTGTGGGGGAGGTCAAAATACATCTAATAAGGGTCGAAAGCTGCGTAAAAAGACCTAAAATCCTGCAAAATACATCAAACAACTATACCCAAGCATAAATCGAGAATTAGAGTATAGATCACAACTTGAAGCGCATAATTCTCCTAAAAATGTGCAAAATAGCCCTAAAATGATGTATACATTAAGCTCCCCCATGCTTAAACTGTTACCTGTCCTCAAGCAATGCTAAAATCAAAATATATACAACCTCCTCAGGATAAATGTAGGTAACATTCCACCAGTAAAGTTGATCCAAAGGTAGCCTAAAATGATGCAAAAATCATTAGCAAACAGATTAGGGAATGAAATTTTCGAAAACCACCTGATAGACACAACGTCAAACTTGAATCAATCCCCCCAAATTATCAAATGCAGTAATTCAACATATGAAATAATTGAGGCTAGCAGGGCCAATAGAACTTCATTATAGTTATGAGGCACTCATCACTCATGTGTTTGAAAATGTATACATATATAAAGGTTCCCTCAATTGTCATTCCTTAAACTCAAATCTACCATAAGCTTGACAAGATTCTCAAATTTGCCATTATTAAAATGCAAACATACTGGACAATTATGAGGACTTTTCGTAGGGTTGTAATGGGGCTATGGATAAAGGCAAGAGGGGAACAAATGTTTTGAAAATGAGAAGGTAGTAGCCATAGACTATGAGCTAAATGATTCCAATGCATCATACTAGATTCTTCTTAAACCATTATAATTTATCAACAAAATACATCCCCAATTGAAGAGAGAAAGAGCTAAAAATCACAATAATTTACAATTCCAACAAGGCTAACACTTTCTTCCCTTTTTTTTTGCTTTTCTCTTTTTTTTCTTCATGTTGTGCTGTTTTTTTTTTCCCAAATGAGTTACCCAAGAGAAATTCATTACGAACTTTAAATTCCAACTCTTCTCTAAACTTTGTACAATTAGACAAGGGATTTATTAAGATCTCACTTCTCTTCACCAAACAACCAAAGCCCACTTAAAGAGAACAATTCACCTTACTAGTACCCTATCAAACTTGATGCAAAAGAATAAAATGCTCCTCTAGTCTTGACTTAAGGGTAAGATAATCATTTGGCTATAGGCTATAAGGAGGTTCAAATCAAGAAAAACGGATATGGGTTTAAAGGGGCTAGCAAGAGATATGATATATATAACAAAGGTGGCTATTTGGCTAACAAATTAAAGAAAAATGCCTCAATCATATTGCGTAAATTTATATGCAAAATGTGATCTGGAATTAGAATCAAAGCAAGTTCTAGAGAAATGACGTCAAGGAAGAGTCACATATGAAAGAAATATGACACTAAGGCCCTGTTCTTTTCGTAGTTTAATCAACCCAACCCAACCCACACTCACCCACTCCTGCCTCTCTCTTTCCACTTCTTCCCACACTTAAAAAAAAATACCACTCCTTCCCATACTCACCCACTCCTTCCCACACCTACATAAAACAGCCATTTCCCATATTCTGAATATTTTTATAATTTACGTAATTATGTGTACGAATAATCTTATAGCTATTATGAGCAGTTTTAATTTTTCGGATGTTATGGAACAGTTTTATTTTTTCGGTTATCGTTGGTTACGAGATATTTGTTGTAGGTTAGAAAGCGTATATGGTTGTTGCTGTGTATGTGATAGAATAATTTTCTGTACATCGTAATCCATGACAGAAGTTGCAGATATTTTTTTCCTACGTATAATTTTTTGGCATTGTTTGTAATTTGTGACAGAAAGTGCAGATTTATTGTAGTTGACATTATTTTTAGAAATTTTATGCTACTTGAAATTTTTTATTTATTTATTTATTTATTTTGTTATTTTTATTTTGTTATTTTGTTATTTTTTTATTTTTTTATTTTTGTATTTTTTGTTTTTATTTTTATTTTTTATTTTTTATTTATTTATTTTTGTAATTTATTTTATTTTATTTTTAAATTTTTAAATTTTTTATTTTTTATTTTTAATTTTTAATTTTTTAATTTCTATTTCTATTTTTAATTTTTTAATTTTTTAATTTTCAATTTTTAAGTTTTTGTATTTTTTATTATTTATTTTTTTATTTTTTATTTTTTATTTTTACTTTTTAATTTTTTGTATTTATTTTTATTTTTTATTTTTTATTTTTTATTTTTCGTTTTTATTCCAAAAAAGAACCTACGTAAAATTCTAAAAAAATAAAAAAATAAAAAATAAATACAAAAAATTAAAAAAGATAATAGAAAATAAATACAAAAAAATTAAAACTAAAAAATTTAAAAAATTTAATAAAAATAAAAATCCAAAATTTAAAAAATTTAAGAAAAATTAAAATAAACAATAAAAAATAAAAATAAAAAATTTAAAAAATTGAAAAAATAAAAATGAAAAATAAAAATAAAATAAAAAAGTTTAAAAAATTTAAGAAAATAAAGATATAAAATATAAAATAAAAATAAAAAATTTAAAAAATTTGAAAATAAAAATAAAAAATAAAATTTAAAAATTAAAAATTAAAAATTAAAAATAAAATAATAAAAATAAGAAGCACAAAAATATAAAAATACAAAAATACAAAAATACAAAAATAAAAAATAAACAAAATGAACAAAATAAAAAAGAACAAAAAAGAATAAACAAAAATAAAAAAAATTTCATCATCATTAATTACTATCATAATAAAATCATTACATTATAAAATAAAAAAATATTAATAACCAATACTTCAACTTCATTCAACTACATTCAACTTTCACTCACACTCATCCACTCCTTCCCACACTTAAAAAAAATACCACACTCACCCTTCCCCCCTTTCCCACCCTCACCCATCCCACACCCCTCATTTCCCACTAAAAAGAATAGGCCTTAAATTGATAAATAGTCTCTAAGAGCTCAAGCCTCATAGGACATCTACCAATGTCATAACTAGCTCATTAGTAAACATATGCCAAAATTCATATAAAGACTCATGGAGTAATTAACTCACACTCAATATGTGGTCAAAACATAGTTCTCGTTTTTGCAAACTCATCTCTGAAACATTTTATGCACAATTTGGGCAAATTAAAGGATCAAACTAAACCAAAGAAGCCTACCAAATCTAAAAAGATCATCATCTGAGGATTTTTTTTTCAATTTTGTTTCAAGTTTTTTTTTCTAGTACATGCATGCTCCTAATAATAATGCAAACAAAAATGCAAAGGGACTAATAACACGAAAAACTAAAATACAACCTAGAATGAAAAGAAAACTAAATGCACTTATAAAATATTGCGAAACAAAACTAAAATCTAAAACAAAAACTCCAAAAACTATCACAAACAGCATATACAAAGTATAAGCACACCAAACCCAATCAAGCATCAGACGCCAGATATAGTGACTAACTCCTCCATGCTTGAATCACACATTGCCCTCAATGTGGGCACATAATGGAAAAAGGGAAAGGGAAAAGCACAAAGTAATAAGAAAGAAGGTAGTGGAGGAGGATAGGGCGGCTGGCCATAAAAGACCGCCAATCCCACTAGGTCTCTAGACATGCCCTATAGTCTAGGAAATATTGAGTCTAGGGAGCAAGCATTGCACAAAACTCATTGTGGCGCCCTTGGAAAAAGTCCCGAAGAGCGGCGCTCTCAGAAGCAACAAATGCTCGAAGGGAAACTTACTCCTCTTGAAAGGATCCAAGGGTGTCTTGGAGGTCGATATAGTTAGGAGGGGGTGGCTAAGGGGAAGAACTAGGTCTTGCTTGACTAAAATAAGGGGCTGGGTGATGGGGTGCAGATTGAACAACCTCGTCATCACCAGGTACCCAATAAAGGTTAGTTCGATGAAGTAAGGTAGTTCGATCGACATTGGAAAGCGGCAAAAGCCGGTCCCCAGGGTAAGTCCAACATAAACGCCTAGTCTCAATTTTACAAAAGTTTATAATTTTAAAAGCAGCTTGATCAAGCCGCTCGGACCCAGAAACTCTATCCTCAGGGTTGGGCTCAATACTTAAAAATCTAGCAATTAGTCACAATACCACCTATAATTATCCTACCTTTAGTGCTAACAGCAGCACTATACAATTGCCTGGCCAAAAATGAACCGGGGTCAAGTTGGACACCGTCAAGCATACATGACAAAAAGTACAACTCAGATAATCTTGGGACATTTAGATTATCACCCCGAGTAAAGAAACAACAAGCCAAGATACACTAAACTAATCTAATGCAAGGGTTCCTAATATGAGCGCACTTCGATGAACTAGTGCTGTACCTAACACTATCCAAAAGTTCATCCCAAAAAGCATTTAGATTGAATTCACAGGAGAGTTGGCAGCTTGGTAAAACCATACTAGGTGGAAAACCGAATATGCCATTAAAGTTACCTAAGTTCAGCTTGTAAAATTGTCCCTGCAAATAAAATGATATATACCCGACTAGATATTGAGGCCCTCTAGTGACCTTAGGAACTCTAGGGTCAGGTCTCCGTATGTTCTTTTATTTCTAAAAAGTGTTCCATATCACCTCGTGCAAATAACCATCGATTATCATCTAACATTCCTAATCGAGCTAACAATTTCTCATCATAATATCTAGTTGCCACAACCATGCGCTCATTTAAACAATTATATCTAGCAACATGATTAGGATTGGTTAAACCAAGGAGGTGAGAAATGTTACCTTGAGCTCGCGTATTGGTGAAGGGTTAGGATATCCTTTGAGGTTGGGTTGGTGGTTAACTTGAGGATCCAACCTCCTTGATACTCCCTTGTCTCTTGTTAGGTGCCATTGTTGCAAAAAGAAACAAAAACCAAAACTAAAACCTAAACAAGAAAAATAAAGAAATTAAGTAAAAAGAAGAAGAATAAGAGAGAGAAAAAGATGAGTATGGTGGATGAGTGATGTAACATCCCCAACCCCTAGGGCTAGTGATGTTTTCAGTTTCTTAACTCCTACTTAAATTCTAGGGTGAAATGGATAGAGTTTCGCTTGAAGACTGACCATTTCCCAAGCTAAAAGCCTTACAATCAATCCCTGCAATGAATAGAAGCATATAAAAGGTTAAAATAAGCTCAATGGCTACACATCAGAGTCCACAGCCCTACGGGCCACTTACCCAGAGTACACTAAAACCATAAAGTTCATAATAGAGAAGGAAGTCAAATATACAACTCGACGGATCACACATCCGGAGTACTGGGGTTCATATTCCAAAACGTAACTAAGTTTAACTAAAATCACATCTGCCTAATAAGATGGTTGGCTCACATGGCCATATCGAGCGATTTATAAGCAATATGCATTGCATGAACTAGAGTGCTTTTATTTACATACATGTACAACTCGAGGGATACATTATATTACATTATAAGCATGTAAATCCACTTCTATAAGTACACATATATGACACTTTCTCAAGCAAGGGTAGACTCTAACTTGGTATAAGTGAATCAACTTCCACTGTCACAATGAAAACCTGCGAAAAAGGGGAAATAGTAATGGGATGAGCTACTACATGCTCAAGGAATATTTCCTGACTCCTTAAAAACCAAAACCATTTACAGGCAATAATGATAAGTAGTAGGCACACGTCATTTGTATATTACTATAATATTAGGCAATCATAGTCCCCAAAAGGAATCATCATCACCCTTAAGCCTCATACTAGCTACCCAGGCATATTGCTAAGTGCTTGATAACCAAACTTCCCCAATGATCAAGCATTTAGGCACATAAGCAAGTAAGTAACAAGGATAGAGTAAAAGTGCTTTTAAATACTCAAATTGAAAACGCGGTGACTAGTGTTTTATTCAAAGAATATGCACGTTTGAAAGCTTGTATGCTCAATGCATTACAGGGATGTAGCCATACTTTATTTGAAATTTCATTCAAACTATACTTGAAATCTTGTTCATAAGATATGCACAGGATGTGCACATGAAGGTTTCTTTCTTTTTCTTGAAAACACCTTAATTAGCCTCTTGAGGCTCATATTCTTTAAAAAGAAATATCTTTCGTATTGGTCCTCTAATGACCCTTTTAAACTTTTCAAATCTTATTCGAACGAACCTCTTAATGGCCCTTAAAATCTCTCTTTTTTCCTAAAGTACTTAAAATGGTGAAATGCCAACTGCTTTTCTTACTTATTAGGAAAATACTCTTGGCATAAGATCATCATAATATGCTGATTGGGTAAGATCTATTCTCAACCCTTAGTGAGACTATCCTCACTCATAAGTTCTTACTCCCACGATGGTAACATAACTGGACCTAGGGTGTTGAAAACTATCTGTAACCAAAAACCTGAACCAAAAAACTGCAAACCGACCTGAAATCTTGGGTATCCAAACCGAAATATTTAAAATTTTCAGTTCGGGTTCCCGAACAGAAATTTTTTTTTGGTTTTCAGTTTGGATACGACTTGGACTTTTCATGATTTCGGGGACCCGAAAAGCCGAAACATTTTTATTTTGTATTTTATTCGACTTTTCCTAGCTTTGTAAGTTAAACATCCCCAAGCCCCAAGAAGACGGATACTTCGACTTTCTTGCATTGTTTTTTTTGGACGACTAGGTCCTCTAGAAGACTTTTTTACATCTGGACAATGGGTGAGACATGAATACGATCTTAGTAATCTCATGCCTTATGGAGATGTGAAGTCATTAAAATATAAATGGGAGTAAGCTATTGTGTGATAGTGCCACATAGTGTGATAATATCAAGTATTAGTTAGTTCAATACAACAACATTTTACAACATAAATTGCGATCGTTATGGACCAAAAAAACATTATTAGACAAAATAAAAAAAAATTTAAAAAAATTGAGTTATTGGGTAATCGAAAAATCGAATCGAAATATTTGGGTACCTGAATTTTGGGCACCTGAATATTTTGGTTCGGATATGGTTCACATTATGCGAACCCAAAATTTCGGGTCCCCGAATCGAAACCCCTTATGGTTCAGGTACCCGAACCATGAACACCTCTAAATGGACCTACATCCTCGTCGGGGTCTTCTAGGGTCTTCCACTATTGAGACTTTCTCCCTGGGCTAGGGATTCCCCTGTCCTAGAATGTTCACTCCCATCTTACATATGTCCATAAGCACGTTAACTTATCCAATTTAAAGCGTATGGCCAAAACGGCTAGTAAGTTTGCTGTCTCTTACAGCGAAATCAGTTATTATACAACTCACTCCTTTTTAAAGTTCTTTATGCCTTGAAAACTACATTTGTATAGTTAAAATTGGGCCATCATTTTAATAGGCACGACTCCTTTTACTTTCAATGATGAAAAACCTTGTTTTTCAAAATTTCACCCTCACACACATCATAAAGCTTAATTACATGAAAGGGAGGGGCTCACACGTGACATAGTCAAACACTTCGCAATTCAACTTGAAAACCTCTTAAAATCGTACTGGAGTCACTAACTTGCAATTAGAAACACTTGCGAAACTCAAAGTACTTTGCTAGCATACATTTCAATCTAGGTTTCATAATAGACATTTTCTGTTGCCATTTTCCAATTCGTTTCAATCCTTTTAAACACAAGAAGGGATATGAACAAACTAAAGCCTTAAACATTTTCTAACTCGTTACTAGCTTGATTTTTAACTTCCTAAACCTATCGACTATTCCACTGAGTCACTCACTGAGTAGCTCAACGATTTTGGATCTTTTAGGCTACAGACATCTTAACAAACTAGAAAGCAATTAATGAATATTTAAAAACATTTTCAATTATGAAAACAAGCCTTTAATGACCCTTTTTAAAGATGTCTAAGTTCAAAAATCAATCACATTGCATTGACAACATCAAAGGAAAGGGATTCACAACTAGCATATTCATAACACTTCGCAGGAACGGTTTCCGCAGTATCCACTTTAATAATTCATAAACAGCGCAATCCACACGATTGCGGTTAATATCACACCCAGGCTCCTTCTTCATACAACACTGACCACAAAAACGTCAAACTACTCAATAGTTTTACCTCAAGCCATCCAACTACTAAGCTCGGTTTAGCATCATAATAATTCAATTGATTAAAAAGCAATATCCGCAAGCATAGTATTCATAGGTAATCACTCAAACAACTTTAAACATGTTTAAACTGATTTTAGCGACAACACTAGAGCATAATCTACCTACTCTATAATTCCCCAAATTGACAAATAAGCGAAACTATGCGTCACTTCAACATGCATGACCCCAAATTAGCATCATCACCACTTTTACCAGATTTTCCCTCAAATCCTCCAATTATTGATAACAGTTTCAGAATTAAACTTAAACTATCCATAATTGTTGAAATTCAAAATTACTAATAATTTAGGAGGCGAGAAACACCCACCTCACTGCCAGCTTAAGGCCCGACTTAGGGTTTGTTTCGGGTTGGCTTGCATGATTCGGCTCGCTTCGTTTCTTGCTTTGGACATGTTACTGCTGCTCCATCACTTGACCGGCACCGTCAACTAGCCGCCAGTTCGCCGGAATAGCGGTTGGGATGGCGGTCAACCCTCGTGACTCTAACCCCTCAACCCCAGCGGCTTGTCTCCCTCACGCCGCTTGCGCCCAGTCGATGGAGGCGCCACGGATGGACGACCGTTGCTGAGCCTCACCGCTGACCTCCGTCGTCACCGTCGCTTGGTCTCAGGCCTGATCCTCTCTCTCTATTTGCTCTTACTCTCGCTAGATCTCTCTTTGTTTTCAGTCTTCCAGGGTCATCGCAGAAGAGGCGATGGCCGGCCTTGCTGGTGCATCGCTGTTCGCCACTCTCTCTCTCTTCCTCCATCCCCCTCTCTCTCGTGGTTGGTGGTTCTCGGGGCTAGGGTCGTGAGAAACTTCCCCCTTCGCTCGTGTTCTCATTGAAGAAGGGGGCTCCCGGCCCCTTTTAGGTTCTCTCTCTTTTCTTTTTGGGTAGCTGTTGCTTGCCTTATTCAACTGATACTAACCTCATGCCTCTTAGTCTAAAGTCAAATTGATAATACAACTTTTGTTTTTGTCAATTATTCGTTCCTAAATATATCTAGGTTCAATTCGATAAACGACGAAACTAATTCTAAGGTTGACAATTAATCGTATTTGGATTCCTACTCGATTTAGTACCCGATAATAATCCTTATTAACGCTTCTTAAAAATCATCGAAAAATTTTTAAAACTACTAATAATAATAATGATAGCAATAATAATATTCGTTTTAATAAAATTACCATTCACATAAGCACATCAATAATATTAACTCATATAGTTAATAAAGTACAAATTTTATAACGTAAAAAGGCATGACAGTTAGCTTGACGTACAAATAAGGAACGCGGGTGTTACATTCTTCCCCCTTAAAAGAATTTTGTCCCCGAAATTTCCAAGCTATGTTCAGTCGCACCTAAGACGCGCCCACACGTGATACGACCTACACAACTCGCACTAAAATCCAAAATCTTGTTCTACAGTTAATCAAAACTGAAAAAAGGGGTTTACGGTACCCAGTCTCCTCCTCGCTAATTCTCTTCGAGCAGCTACTCACTCTATTTAGGTG